>OLKM01003744.1:12500-27500 GCA_900291075.1 Melanogrammus aeglefinus | reverse complement strand
GTATACTCAGGCCTAACAGAACCTAACTCTACCTCCCATGTGTGTTTGTTCTTAATCCATCAATCTCTTTGTCTGTTTGACAGGTATGCTGCCACACACACACACACACACACACACACACACACACACACACACACACACACACACACACACACACACACACACACACACACACACACACACACACACACACACACACACACACACACACACACACACACACACACACTAAGTTGTATGAATATGCTGAAACAGCTCTATTCTTGTACACCTTCTTATCTCCTTTTCCCAACAAAAACACTTTAAATTCATCAACTTCCTCAATTTCCACATTTCCAGACACGCATCGCCGCCTTTCAATGCATCCGAACAATTATTGCAGCCGTTCTCCTCAGTGGATCTATGGTATAAACTGTGGTAGGTAGACGCTGCACTATGTGTTGCTGCAAAGTCACCAGGAGAACGTTCCCCCAAGTGCTGCCTCTCATTCTAAAGGAATAGAACACTCCTAATCATAAAAACACAATTACATTTTATAAAAAAAATACATTTTCCCTATGTGGGGGTCACGAAGTGCATCCACAACAAACTTATATTAAAGCAGAACTTCCATCATCGTACTTACGATATCAGAATGTAGTTTTTGATAAAAAGTTAATCTCTATGCAGCAAAAAAAAACATACCCAGTACACTTTACCAATGTGATTCCCCGGTCTGGGATTATTATAGTGCATCTCATATAATACAAGTGGCCCCTGTGCAATTCACTAAAAACATCCATCTGTAGAACCCTGGATTGCTTTATCAAGCCACCGATAAAACACTTTCAATAAATGGCATTGGTCAGACAGCATTGCATCATCCTCATGCTAGTGCAAGAGAAGTCCTCTTCTGCTCGTCTGCATTGGTCGGCTGGCTGTCTGATTGCGGATGTGTTGGTACGGGTTGCTTTGATATCTCCAGTCTGGGAGCACGAAAGAGACTCTTCATTGTGTATGTGCTCAGGACAAGTCTGATGAAATCAAACAGTGACCCGTCACACCGGCTATTTCCTGATCTTGGCCTGAATCTCGACATCAGAAGAGGTCTAAACTTCCGCCACGGGAGAGGTATCCTCACAAACGTCCAGTGGCGTGGGAGCAGAACGGATCTGGGTTCGAACCCGACGTGCCCTACCCCGTAGGTACGAGCAAGACGCTGAACGTATCCAAATAATCCCCAGTAAGCCGCATCGGATAAAAGCCGCATTCCTAAATAGTGAAGTAAGTCAGAGATATTTTGATCGTTAACGGGGAGGCACATGTGTACTCTGTTGCCCCCCCCCATTACCCCATGAAAACATCCAATTAGAACAAGAACAGGGGAATTGAATATAAAGGAATGCGACTCATTAAAGTTGCCGTCGACCAAGGCACTGGAGGGGTACGAGGGGAGGACGGGGGGGGGGGGGGTTATAGTTGCATATGGGGGCAGGCGGTGCAGGGGTAAGTGGGCCTTTGAGCGCGGAACAAGAACCGTCTAATCACCAGCAAACGAGCAAACAGACATGTGGCCGCAGCGTGGGTCTGTGGGCAAATATTTAAGCCAGGGAGATGCAGCAAATACACTCAGAGTGTTGTTGGCTGAGTGTGTGTGTGTGTGTGTGTGTGTGTGTGTGTGTGTGTGTGTGTGGGGGGGGGGGTTCCTTGAGACTTACCACCAGCCAATAAGCCTCTGCTCCACCCCCCCCCCCCCCTGCACTTCCTTTTCACAGTGGCTGTCACTCCTCCAAAGGTAAGGGGCGCCTACTCCACCGAGGGCCATCGGGGGTGAGGGGTCGGAGGTCGACTGCCGGTTCTTTGGGGGCTGAAAGGAACTTTGATGACAAGTTGCGATGGCGGCCGACGGGACCCCGGCGGTGGGGGGGGGGGGGGGGGGGGGGGTCAAACCCTCTCCCGCGGTGCACTGGGTTCTTCATGAACTCCACGGCAGGAATAACAATCAATTTGTCAGTCGCCCAAACAGGGGGGCTTCCACACACACACACACGCGTCACATGGTGTGTGGGTTTAACAGGGGGTAGGAGGGGGGGGGGGGTAGTTTGTGTTTGACTAGGGTGTTGGTCTCCAGTGGTTAAAATAATAATAATAATAATACCTGAGCAACGCATCAATAAACACTTTAAACCCCTTAAAATCATTAAAACAACCATCCACGGGAGAATTTACACGAAAGGACTCTGAGAATAAAAAGGGGGGTAATCTGCAATAATTCACCTTTACTCCTCCTACAGACAACGCTTTTGCATTAAAGGGCTGAGCGTGATTAGTCAATAAAGCAATCAATAGCGCTGTCTATTTCCAATTACACAATCACACCACATCAACGCACTACTACACACTCCTCTTCGGCGCTCACATTCCATTGGCCGGCGCGCAACCCGTTGGTTATTGATGGGCCACTTGCAGACAGCCCTAACTGCACAATATGTCTCGCCGTTATTTTCCTGACCTCATTCCTGCTGGGGGACAACATAATTCACGGCCTCCCGACCGTAGGAGCCAGGCAGGAGTATTGGAGCGAGACCTGCTGGGATAAAATAAAAGACCCCCCCACCCCCCCACCTCCTAAAGAAATGGGAAAGGGGAGAATAGGTGTATGGGGGGGGGGGGGGGGGGGATGGAGAATGACAAAAAAAAGATCATCAATCACCATCCAACTCCCATCCCCCCCACTCCCCTAGAGTGTGTTTGTGTGTGTGTGTCTTTGTGTGTGTGTGTTGTGTGTGTGTGTGTGTGTGTGTGTGTGTGTGTGTGTGTGTGTCTTGTGTGTGTGTGTGTGTCTGTCTGTGTGTGTGTGTGTGTGTGTGTGTGTGTGTGTGTGTGTGTGTGTGTGTGTGTGTGTCTGTGTGTGTGTGTGTGTGTGTGTGTGTGTGTGTGTGTGTGTGTGTGTGTGTGTCTGTGTCTGTGTCTGTGTGTGTGTGTGTGTGTGTGTGTGTGTGTGTGTGTGTGTGTGTGTGTGTGTGTGTGTGTGTGTGTGTGTGTGACAGACTGACGAGGAGTGGGTTAGAAAGGCAGGCAGCACTGTAGAGCTAAAGGTTAAGCTACTACTGGTGGAGTCTGTGTGTGTGTGTGTTTGTGTCTGTTTATGTGTGTGTGTGTCTACGTGTATGTGTTTGTGTGTGCGTGTGTGTCGGGAGGGAAATCATAAAAAAAAAAACAACAGGTAAGGCCAACTGCTATTTTTAAGTTCCCGGCGTCTCCTCACCTCTCGGCGTCTGCGGGTAATTTAAGAGTGTCCGAGCCCAGACTGCAGAGGAAAGAGGCATTAATCACGTGGGGGAACACACCACCTCTCCACGGGAACCCCAGCGATGGGATCCAGGGAAGAGGAGAGGAGGAAGAGAGAGAGACCAAGAAATGCGTCACGGAGTTGATCTTGGCCCGTCCTCGTAGATACGGCTCCCAAATAAATACACTCAGGTAGTGTTTATACAGTGTGTGTGTGTGTGTGTGTGTGTGTGTGTGTGTGTGTGTGTGTGTGTGTGTGTGTGTGTGTGTGTGTGTGTGTGTGTGTGTGTGTGAGTGTATGTATGTAATTTATAAGTCCTTGATTCCGCAGGTGTAATAATGTGCAATTTATGCATGTGTCCACTGTAGACTGCCAAAGCCATGACATCATTATGGCTGCGACTATTAAGCTGTTTCAGAATTACTCTGAATACATTCCATAATCCATCATTCATCATTGATGTATCGCTGGAGCCTTCCGCTCCACCGCTTTAGTTTACGGTCGTCGGTCGGATAGGATTCGAAACAAAGAGATCACACCGGTTCTTTTCGTTCGTTATTTGGGTTGAAAATAAGCCACAGCTGCCGTTTCTCCCCGCGAAAACGCAGCAGCGCTGCTCGTTGCATTAACGTCAGGCAAACGCCGGCGTATGGAAAGTCAATCTGAAGCTCTCCCATAATCACGGCCGTCCCAATGCACACAGATCAATCTACATCACATTTCCATTTGATTCAATCCAGCCCCGACGTGTGACGGACCCCGTGCAACAGCTGATGGAGGTGGACAAGGAAGGAGGGAGGGTGGGGGAGACGGACAAGGAAGGAGGGAGGAGGGAGGGAGGAGGAGTGCGAGCAACGGAGGGGGGGGTGGGTTGGGGGGGGAGGCTGGGAGGGATGACTCTGCTCGGATATGGAGCGAGATGGTTTTCAGTCTGCATCCCTGAGGCGGTTGAGGGCTTAGGGCATTGGGGGGGGGGGATGATTAAGTGGTCTGTCTGCCTCTGCTCACCTGCCAGTAATAGTGTGTCAGGTGTGCCGTGGGAATGGGCCGGGCCCCCCGCCTGGAGAGGCCTCTGGCGTGGCACTGGAGCGCACTGGGACGGTGTCATACCAATACGAGCCTCTCAGGAACACCTCATGCATGAGAACCTGAGTGAGACTTCCCAAGTGTGTGTGTGTGTGTGTGTGTGTGTGTGCGCGCGCCGGCACGTGTCATCGCGGGTTAGTTCCCGGTGCGCTCCACTGAAGAAGACCACATTCACATGTACGGGTGAGGGGGCGGGGTTACGTCACACAGGGGAGGTTGACGAGGGCCTTAGGGGAATTCTCCGGAAGATATCACGATGTCAAGGTTGAGCTTTTTAAACACCTTTCGACACTGTTCTTCGTGGCTACTCGCTGTGAGGCGATTTCAAATCTTTCTATTTAACCTCCACTATCAACGTTTCTTTCTTGTCGATCTCGTTGCTTACCTAGAATTTGACTCTCAATGGGGGACAAGGATAAGTGCCAAATGGTGAAAGGACTGCTTTTATAAAGCCCTTTTCTAAGCAGTGGCCACTCAAAACTCTTTGCAATTACTGTCAAACATTCACCCATTCACACACACATTCACACTCCTACGACGGTGTCAGCCTATGCAAGGTGGCAGCCCACCTATGGGGAGCAGTTAGCCAGTGTCACCTGGTGCCAAACAAAATACTCAAAAGAGTATTCTGTGTAAGTAGGTAGCTTAACCTTTATGCAAAAGGTAAACATGTGGTGTTTCCCCATGCCTGTAGCAATATGACAGCAAAAGAACAACATTCCACAACCTGCAGTCGAATACGGAACACTAGATGAACGAGGAGCAAAGATAATGATCGAGGAACAAACCAACAGAGCAGAGTTCCGCGCCGCTCGACTTTGCTGACCACAGCTAGAGCTGGGCAGGACACCTTCCCACCTTGTTGGCCTGTGACCTGCGGCCTGATCTGCTGAACCATAATCCCACCACTAAATCCCATAATCCAAATCCCACCCCTAATCCCCGATCGGGGCCCTGACACTGACCCATAACCCAGGGGGAAAACAAAAACAAACAAACCGCAATAATCCACTCACCTCCCTCTTTTATATGTCGAGTAGCATATGATATATATATAGAGGAAATAAATTACTTTATGTGGTTTCTGGATACTTAGAATGTCGGTGGATACCATGTGGTGAAGATACAAGCAAGTGCGTTTTCAAACAGGAGACTTCAAATGATATTGTAAGTAAGCATTTTATTAGACAGCAGCTTCTATGCGTCTATTATTCCTGATTATCTCTCACTCTCTCTACCCCTCTCTCTGTCTCTCTCTCTCTCTCTCTCTCTCTCTCTCTCTCTCTCTCTCTCTCTCTCTCTCTCTCTCTCTCTCTCTCTCTCTCTCTCTCTCTCTCTCTCTCTCTCTCTCTCTCTCTCTCTCTCTCTCTCTCTCTCTCTCTCTCTCTCTCTCTCTCTCTCTCTCTCTCTCTCTCTCTCTCTCTCTCTCTCTCTCTCTCTCTCTATACTTGTCTCTGTCTCTCTCTCAGTTAGTGACGAGGCCATGTCCTGGCTGGCTGGCAGTGCTTACTTGATGCAGCATGAAAGAGATTATTATGCCACATTACAGACGGGCCTGATCAGGCAGTGGAGCCTTTCAACCCCTCTCACATTAACCAACAAGCCTAATGAAATATACAAACCATGGGACCTTTAACGTTGGAAATGCTGCTGTCTGCTACTTAAATTAATTTTCAATCTATTTTTGATTTTTGGAAGCAGCAATACAAAAAAGGAAGCCCCTAAATATATAACGTGGATTCTTGCAGCCTGGGAAAATTTCATATTTAATATTTAGGATGGGTACAGAGAGAAATACACAAACAACAAATAAGAAATGTATGAGATGAAGGGCAAAAGAAAAGAGAGACAGGCGTGTCTTAGCCCAATGCAGTTGATAATTAAAAACATCTTCAGACTCACTTTAGTATTACGCGGTGACTAGCGTCTGACTTCTCTCGGTTTCGACAGCGAAGGTCAAAGGAAGGTTTCTCAAGCTGCCCGGGGGGGTTGGGGGGGCGTCTCTGGAAACAACCTGTCAACTTTCATGGTGAAGGACGCAAACAGAAAGGTCAAGGTCTGCGCTTGAATCCAATCCAAAAGCAAGTATTGATCCGCGCGATAAATCCCTCCCAGCAGCGTCTTCCCCCCGCGTACTCAAGAGTCTGGCGTCCTGAGATTCCCGCCAAACACCATTACTGCGGAACGCACAAGATCAGAAACATCCAGTGACTTACAGAAAAGAGGTCAATAAAAAATAGGGCCTCAAACCACCACTAAAAAGCCTTTGAAGGTTGGGGTCTGATGGGGTAACTTTGATAACCCTTTCACCTATGGATCTGAACAGGCGGAATGCATGTAAACATGTTTTATTGCGCTATAAAAAAAACCTAAAGGAGGAGGTACAAGTTGGTCTGGACTTTCTGCCTGGGAGTTTTATTGGGCAGTGCTCTTAAATGTTACGGTTGTAAACATGTATGACTAAGTGCACACTAATGGCACGGTCTGTTGTGGATAAATTAACTCGCTGGTCCCATCAGTTTGACCCTGAATTGTTTGTGGACAGGGTGCATTTCACTTCATTTTCATTCCAAGCCTCAGGTTTAAACACAATAGACTGATGATGACTAGCATTTACAAACAACTGACACAATTTACACATCTGAATGATCCAAAAACAGCAATGGTCTTATTGAGACATCTTATTGCGGAGTATAATAATGTATGTGTTTGTTGATTCTACACCGTCCATTCACGTTAATTTATGATCCTCATCTGTAGAGAATGCGGTAGCATGCATTTAAGTGTAGTGTTTGTGTTTTTATTTGACTAGACTATCGCTGGTTCTCAGAGGCATCATTCACATCACCAGACAATTTAGACAATCTACAATTATACTTGATTGCATGTTTTTGATGGCTCAACCCAGTAGGCTCTTCCCAGTAAACAAGTAACATTATGAGTTTAATCTGCAGCCACAAGGTAGCCATAATACTTCTAGTTCTAATTCTTATTTGAACTGAGAATCTATTTGTTAAGAATGTCAAGAGTCCTTAACTGTTTCTCAGTAATGCCCCTGAGGAATTACTGAGTTTAATGACAAACCAGGAGAAAAGCCAGTTCTGGTCAGAAAGACATGTTTGCAGCCTGCTGCTTTCTGTTTTGGTTTTGTTTTGGTTTTGCTTTTTTGGAAACCAAATAATCCTTTTCTCAGCCAGCAACGTGAAAACCGTGCCATAACTAAAATGTCAAACAATTCAGTTTGATAAAATAGCCTTAGAGACAGTTTGAAAAATTGTCTAGCGTCTGAATTTGGTCCTTTTGCCTAATACCGAGATGGGCAATATAAGGCTTTAGCCAATCTATTTTCATTCACATAAAACAAACAAATATTTGCAGCAGGAAAAAAACAAGCGGAACACACACAAACTCTAAATCACCCACATATCATGCAAATATAGGGTTAGACACAAACAACGACGCACATATCGCACACATGTCCACAAAACAACGTGCGAAACACGTCTTGGCTGCTCGCTTGTGAATCGCCGTCCCGCCTTTGTCACATCCTACGTCAGGGCGGGGACAAAGGGAGCGACCGCGCGACATGTCGTACCCTACGTACAACAGCTCACACCTCCGAGGTGGGCTTCAAAGCCATGACACACAGAGAGGGGAGGTACACGCCACACCTTAGCTTCCCCCTCTGAAGCGCTCCCCTCGTAGTGCTGCCTCTGCACTCTGTCTCAGACGGGCCTTCTACTTAACCTTTGTTTTATTGTCCTGGGGTTCCATTACACCGCCGCTGCGACGAGTGGGAGCAACAGCAGGCCTGCCAGTTGGAGGAGGGCTGACATTCTGGGCGGTTGTAAAGTTTTAAAGGCACTGCTCCTATCCCATACCTCCCCCTTCTCTCCCATCCCTCCCCCCCAACACAGGATGAACTTGTTATAGAATGGAGGGTCCAAACTGGATCAGGCTGAATCGTGAAAGCCATCAGACAGCGATCCGTTCGGCATCTTTCTGCCTGCATAAGTGATTTGACCTTTGAGGAATATTCAAAGATTGAAATGCCATCACTTTTATTTTTCACCTATAGAATGCAAGTAATTAACTTGTAATATGCATTTGAGTTCCGTATTATAATCCGTACATCAGGTGCGTGATATGCAATTTGTATAATAATTGTGGTGCTGGATGCAAGGTTGTGGCATCTTATTGTGCAAATGATCTGGTTTTCATTCCAGTGTGTAACTGCTGGAGTCTAAGACCCTGCAGAGCTGGATCTAACCAGGTGGTTTCAGTGAGGTAATAAAAGAGGCATGGCTAACGTCAGAAGCCATTCTTTGCATGTCCTGAGGGAGGCCAAGTTCTGGGTGTGTAGCTGTGAAGTATATCTTGACCATTAAAGAAGGGGTGTGTAGGATTTAGTGCCATCTAGGGGTAAGGTTGCCAACTGCAACCAAGGGAATAACCCTCCCACTCAACTCCCCTCAGCTCTCCGTTTCCAAAGACGTTTGTTTGCAAGAAAAATAGTGATTTTGGTCGCAAGTTTAAAACCTGTCCTCTCGAGAGCCATTCTGCGTCACTTTGGAAACATGGTTGTACAACATGGCAGGCTCAGTGGTAGAGGACCCGCCTCCTATGTAGCTAGCTAAGCTAATGATTCCTTATTTTAATGGGATAATACACTTATGATATAAGTGAGATGGCACTCAACTCTACACACTGCACGTTTAATGCTGTGCTCCAGCACATCTGTCTTCCCTAAGGCCTTCCACCAAGGCAGTATGTGTGGGGCAGGAGGGATTTTTCGGTGGGTCTCCCTTCAGTGGCTTTGAGTGAGTTTGGTCTGCATAAGCATGGTAAGATTAGTGTGTTGTATTGAATAGCTTTTGTTGAATTCTTAACCTCACTCCCCGCCGCAGCCGCTTGGTCTTTCTGTCTTCTGTTCATTCTAACCTTCATTCAGCAGGTCCAGTAAGGAAATATTTTGAACTATGCTAAACAAAATGATAAAGATTGAAAATAAAAACTGGCATCCATTTGCTACTGGATTAATTGAAATGTGGATTTAGCGATTATTTTTTTTGCGGATCTGTCTTCCCAAGGGTAGCAAGGGTCCCCAAGGGTGATTCAAATGTGCTCGGAGGGGTTTAAAAAGTTGTGAAACCACACTTTTGACATGTATTTCTTTACTGTGTGATTCAGTTCTGACTAACACTATGTGTTGTGGTGGGAAATTCCTGGAACGCAGATGTGCTCATTTCATATTCTCTTAGAGGGATTCAGACCCAGAACTGACTTGGCAGGCAGTTTGAGATGATCTATCCTGCTCTGCCTTTAACCATTTTGACCGCGCATCTTTCCAAGCATTCATCGTGAATCTCCACCTCAATGAATTGAGTGCGTTTAACTCTTCTGAACACCAACAAAGTCTGATCTATGTCAGTATGCAGATTATTATATGGGAATTCCAAGCATCTGCTGAAAATGTAGGCATACTTCAATTATTTCACTTTTTATTTTCTAATTGTTTTATTCAACCTCTTCATTCATTTTCCCAGACAGTCCATATTTTTCTAGTGGAATGTATCACTGTCATAACATAACACATCAATAAATAACCTGAACTGAACTACAAAAGCCTTCAAAAAAACAGCTGAGAGCTCCCAAAGTACAATAAAACATGAAGACCATGAAATATGTCCATGATCTTCCTCCCGTATAAGTTCATACTCCAAAGATAAGAATAATTCTTCTGCCAACCCTCGCTAGATATACTGTAAATATTCATACGTCCAGCTGTGAGGAATCTAAACGCCCTATAAGTGAGCAAAACATATTCTTCACTCAAAACTGCTAGGTTTTCTTCTTCTTTCTCGCCGGTTTCAAACTTCCGTTTTACCGGATCCATCATCCTCTTCACAGCGTTTGCACAATCGTTCACCCGCAGCGTTCCGGGAAGAGATTATTTATCTGTCCTCAGGTCTGCTGATGAATGGAGAGGACTTGCGAGACGGATTAATAACGCTGTTAGACTGACGATAATGGCGGCGAGCGCTAAAACGTTATTGATGATTTAATCAAGCGCTGGGCGACCTTTGGCTGCCGTCCCTGTTTTGTAATTAGTTCCCTGCCTGTGAGATTGTTTTTCACTCTTTGCCAAATCTGCCAACTTGCTGACAGGTAATACACGTAAAGTCCTCCTATTTATCTGTGATGCGGGGGCTGTTGGAGTTCCTTGATGCAGAATGAACCGTTTTTTTTCCACTGCGTATACATTTGCACAAACTTTAAATAAATGTACTTCACTAGCATACATCACTAAATATCAAAGGAGACAGAAAGAAAGCAGCCAAAGGTATTTAATCAAAGTAAGGTTTTTTTTCCACGGCTGTTTTGGTGAAATAAATAAAAGCAATGTGTGCATTTTATACTTTATCAGCACTTTCATAAAAATAGAGGAATAGTAAAAACCTTGCGTGTGATCAGAGTGCTTGTGCTTTTCTGGTGATCGCTCACTGACAACTGACCTCCCTCTATCACACCGTTGCACTCCCACTTAGGAAATGAATGGCACTATCTGTCATTCTGTGACCGGTCTATGTACGCAGGTCTGTCACATCCTCTATTCAGGGGTTTGGTAGGATGCACCTAAAAGAGTGTGTGTGTGTGTGTCGAGGGTTGGTGTTTGTGCAGTGTGTGTGTGTGTGTGTGTGTGTGTGTGTGTGTGTGTGTGTGTGTGTGTGTGTGTGTGTGTGTGTGTGTGTGTGTGTGTGTGTGTGTGTGTGTGTGTGTGTGTGTGTGTGTGTGTGTGTGTGTGTGTAAGGTGAGGAGCACGGTTCTTTGTCTTCCCCATTGGCCAACAGAATATAAGTTATTTCCATATACACTTAGCACTTAGCGATCGGTTCGGTCAGTTTGCTTAGTACCTTTATAAGCTTGTGGTTCCCTGGCGAGATGTCATCGATTAATGAGGTCCCAACCGTTTGTCTTTTATTGACCGGCCGTTGGCCCGGCAGGTTCATGCGAGGTCAAAACTCAGCGGGGGGTAGCTTTAGACGAAGCTATGGGCTGAGAGTGAAGCGGCCACGGTGGTTGGAGCAGAGCAACACATGGGTGAAACAAAGGAAGAATCAAAAGCATATGAAGAATGGACGAATGTCTACATTCAATACATTTCAGGCACTTGCTGGGTAGACTTGATGGGCAGCAGGATGGACATTTGATATGGAATACTTGTACGCTCTTAAGTGTAAAACTTCTCTCTCGCACTCTTTCACTCTCTCTCTTGATCATACTCTCTCTCACTCTTTCGCTCTCTCTCTGTCTCTTTCTCACTCTCTCACTCTTTCACTCTCTCTACTTCTCATTCTCTCAATCACTCTTTCCCTCTCTCTCACAGTTTTTTTTAATTTCTCTCTTTCCCTCTCCCCCTCTCTTCTCTCCCTCTTTCATTCTCTTAATCTCTTTCTCATTCACTCTCTCTTTCGCTCTCTCTTGTTTTTCTAATTTCTCTCTCTCTCTTCTCACACTCTTTCATTCTCTCCCAATCTCTCTCATTCCCTCTCACACACTCTTTCACTCTCCCATTCTCTCTCTAACACGTTATTTGCCTCTTTCACTCTCTCTCTCTCTTTCTCTCCAAGAGTTGTACTCTTAAATGTACATCTGTTCAAACGTTGTTTGCGTGCGCTCACCTCCTCGTCAGAACCACGGGGATGTCATTCTTTTGCGGTAATCGCCCTCACCGCTGTAAAACGATCCACAATAAGTATGGGATTGGACCGACAAGCCAATTTCAACATAAAGTAATATGTGTTACTCGTGCGCCTGTACATGGATTCTATCTCGCACATGCAACCACTTTTCCCATTGCTAAGATTATGCTTGCTGTGTGATGGGAATTGGTCACCGTTATATTCTGTAGGATCCAATAAAAGACCAACAATGTTGAATTTGTGATTTCTAACAGCAGTATTTTGAGGTTGGGTGTGTACGTAAATATAAACAGATGAAGGGGAAATTGAACGCAGGCGCACAGGACGACGAGGAACAAACAAAAAAAAAGTTCAAGGGCCAAATTTAGGCAGAGTGTGAATACACAATCATCTGATCTTCCTCGATCTCTGTAAATCGTAAAATCTCTCAGATGAATCTGCAATATAATAAATTGACAACTGTAACCGAGCTCTTCATCATCAAACAAGAGGGGCTTGGCTTGATTTCCCCCAGCGTGTCGTTAGTCTATCTCGTTTCAGCCGCGCGGCCCCAAACAAGGGGCCCCTTTCTCCGTCTGTCAGCAAGGACTTGATTACCACTCGGGCTCCCCAACCAATACCAGGCACCGACTTTCTCTCTTTCTGTTTCTCTTTGTCTTCCTCTCTCTCTCTCTCTCTCTCTCTCTCTCTCTCTCTCTCTCTCTCTCTCTTCTCTTTCTCTCTCTCTCTCTCTCTCTCTCTCTCTCTCTCTCTCTCTCTCTCTCTCTCTCTCTCTCACATTCTTGCTCGCTCATTCTCTTACATTCTTTCTCTCTTTCTCACTCTCTCTCTCTCTCTCTCTCTCTCTCTCTCTCTCTCTCTCTCTCTCTCTCTCTCTCTCTCTCTCTCTCTCTCTCTCTCTCTCTCTCTCATTCTCTCTCTCTCTCTCTCTCTCTCTCTCTCTCTCACTCTCTCTCTCTCTCTCTCTCTCTCTCTCTCTCTCTCTCTCTCTCTCTCTCTCTCTCTCTCTCTCTCTCTCTCTCTCTCTCTCTCTCTCTCCTCTCTCTCTCTCTCTCTCTCTCTCTCTCTCTCCTCTCTCTCTCTCTCTCTCTCTCTCTCTCTCTCTCTCTCTCTCTCTCTCTCTCTCTCTCTCTCTCTCTCTCTCTCTCTCTCTCTCTCTATCTCTATGTGTTTTCCCTACCCTGCGTATTACACAATATCCCCCCTGCCGTTAACCACACCGCTGTGTACAATATGTTGGGCAAAGCCCCCAGAAGTAGAACTCAGATGCAGAACACACGTGTGGACGAAAGCACACATGCACACGCACTAAAAAAAAAAGGACGAAATCCCCCTTCTTTCGGTAGAGCTGCAGGACAGTATTTGCAAAAACAAGTGCGTCTGATTACAAGTAGATGGTTCCATGGGAAGAGTTGGCACATTAAAGAACGTAAGCAGTAAGCAAGATCTTTCTGTTTGTTCGCTTGTTTGATTTTCATGTTGCCCCGGCTTTGGGTTTGTTTGTGTGAACAAAGCCTTTGTGTATTGCACATTTCACTGGGCCTTCTTGTGCAGAACGCCTGTTTCCCATGGTCTGTGTGTGTGTGTGTGTGTGTGTGTGTGTATCTGTGTGCGTGTGTGTGTGTGTGTGTGTCTGTCTCACGTAGGCTATACTCATCTTACTCAACATGTCTTTAGCGTGGCTTACATGTGTTTTTTCCCACGATGACACAACTCTTACCACGAGGATTTACCATCAACATCAGATCAAAAACAAGGTTGAAGTTGAAAAAAATGTTTTGGTTCAGGAAGAATATTTGGCGTGCACTTGTGTGTGCACGTTTGTGAGAGTGTGTATCTCGGTTGTATGCCTGTGTGTGTGTGTGTGTGTGTGTGTGTGTGTGTGTGTGTGTGTGTGTGTGTGTGTGTGTGTGTGTGTGTGTGTGTGTGTGTGTGTGTGTGTGTGTATGCACGTTTGTGTGCACATTTGTGAGAGTATGTGTCTGTGTGTGTAAGTTTTTGAGAGTGTGTGTCTGCGTCTGTGTGTTTGTGTGTGTTTGTGTTCACATGTGAGTGTGTTCATGTGTGACGGGGTGATTTGGAACGTGGTGGCCTGCCTGTATGTGCACGCCAGCACTGAGCAGGCTTTATTTAGATGCCAGAATTTCCTGTGTGAAGCCCTGCTGATGACACAGAGCTGCACACACAGCCTCCTATGTCTGTGTGTGTGTGTGTGGGTGTGTGTTGCCCCAGACTCACACAGGGGCTGCTAACAGATTAGCCTTGGGAGCGCTAGGTATATTCCATTGGCTAAGCCCGTAGCTCAACTAACACGCAAACTCCTCCCGGAAAAAACACTACCACACTGTTGTTGCTCTGGCAACTAATGCAGCACGAGAACTCCAAAGTTCCTGCCTTGGCCTTCGATGACTTCCTACTCGTCTAAATATCCTGCATCTGAGACTTCAACGTTATTTATGTAATGCAGAGCAAGCAACGTTTATGCGTGCTTGTTAACAGGGTCAGCTCAGGCCAGCTCATGGTCTTTTTAATTTCAAATAAAATCAATCCTTTAACATCCTCGCTTCCTGCGTCAGATGAGAAAACAACGGCGGAGACCACCTTCCTCCGATGAAGAGTTGGTGGGAACCAGGAGTCGCGCAAACTCCCCTCCCCCCTGCTACCGTTGTTCTCCCCTCCCCCCGCCCCCCCCGCGCCCCCCTCCACCCCACCACCCCCTCCTCCCAACCCCTCCCTCCCGCACCTCGTCCCTCCCGTCTCCCTCCCTTCTCCTTCTCCTTGGCTGGCTCCGACCGCTCTCAGGGACAGAAAGCCCTGGGTTTTTTTTTTTTTTTTTCTTGAGGTCCTTTCCAGATGACCTGGTCTGAACGTGGGTCCCCAGGCTTAGCACACACGGCCGCTGGGGCCCACGAGGTGCGCACAAGGGGGGCAACTGTGTGG
>OLKM01003744.1:0-5000 GCA_900291075.1 Melanogrammus aeglefinus | reverse complement strand
AACTTTAAGGATTAAACTACGACTAGCATTATTATTCATATTATTCAGTTAGTATTTACCCTGGCTGTTTGCATTAACAGTGTCTTTAGTGACTAGTTTGGACCAGGGGTTCTCCATCTTTTTTGACCCGGGACCCCTTTCTAAGTTTTACATTTTTCTTGACCCCAACACACACAGATAAAAAAAAAAAATAACAACAATGCCATTCAAGCCTCTTTTTTTCGTAAGGTCACCCTGGGGTCACCTGACCCTGGGGTCAGCTGACCTTGGGGTCCCCTCCTCGGACTTACGGCCCCATCAAGGAACTAACCCTAACCCTAACCCTTCTCCTGGGGTGGTTTTTAAAACCATTCCCTAAAACCTAACCCTAGCTGCTCAAACATGAAATTGTGAAATCATTCATCTCCATGACTCACTTTTGACGAAGGTATCCGCGTGATTACTAGATATTAATAAGACCTCCAGCAAACTGTCATTTAAGCTGCCAAAAGGAAATAGTGAAGAACAGGCAGGGAAAAGATGGGCAAAGGACAGATGGTGAGCCGCGTGTCATGGGGAGGGATGAGCAGATGTTTACTTCTTAGGGGAGAGAGAAAACGTGACCATCCATCTTGAGCTTATGGTGTTTGGGGGGCCAACGGTGGAGGAGGACTAAATTGAGTTAAAAAGCATTAGCATTCCATCTCATTCTGCGGATTTCAGCCCAGCCGTCCTCTGCCAATTCTTTGAAATTCAGTCGGCTTCCAAAAGCTCCAATGCTTTTATTTTTCTTAAAACTTTCCCTTTTAGTCAAAGCAAAAAAAAAACTAGAATAAGGCAATTTACTGTACAAAGATTCCCACCCCTCTCCCTCGCTCTGCTTGTTTCAATCCCGTGAACCGTTCCCTGGGTCCTGGAGGGAATGGGGTATGACCCACGAGATGACAGAGGAGACCCAAAAGCATATTTCCCATGTCATTACTTCTCAATTCAAGCCCAGCTTCGACATGTTTATGAAACGAACAAGCTTCCAGCACCTTTTCTTTCTCTTCGCGACCACACCCTTCCTCACCCCATGTTTCACCGCCGCGTGTGACACAGTAGAACCAACAGGGCTCTGGTGTTTTCCTACGAGGAACGACCGTTGGAACGTGCGCATTTAACTACCTCCTTCACTCGCCGCTCGTCTTTTCTCTTCTCCCCCTCCACGGCGTGGCTCTCAGGTTATTTCCAGCCGCTCTCCTTTCAGGCGCTCTCGGGCTCTCTTGCGGACGTCTCCGTCGATGCCAGCTCCTCTTGAGGCCACACACAAGAAGCTAAGGGCATGTCTGGGGACACAGGCTCCAGTCCATGGCTCCTCTCTCTCCATGACCCTGACTCTGGCCTCGTGATCCAGAGTCGGTCTGCACGGTATGGGTGCACAGACGGGTCAAAGGAATAGGACCAAAGGACGTCCCCTTGCCCTTACCGATTGAATAGTATTCGTAGATTAAGTGTTTACCTAGAACCTACTGAACAGATTTATAAACAGATAAGGACGACAAGGGCCAAAAAAAACAGAAAGGGAGGGACAGTAATGCAATACAGGAAGATTCCATTACGAGGTCCAATTTCCGAATTTAAATTAGGGTCTGGCATTGCATGAACTCCAGTTACAAACGAGGAGGGGAGTGGACAAAAGAGCTCTTTCAGCGGAGAAGTGCATCTGTATCGGGGGGCTCCAATTAAGGGTACTTGAGTGGGAGGTGATCAGGCAGGAAGTACACGTGCTAACATGCTAAGATACGCGTGCGTCAGGATGTGAGGGATTGGAGAGACAGAGCTGCAGAGTGAGTGTGTGTGTGTGTGTGTGTGTGTGTGTGTGTGTGTGTGTGTGTGTGTGTGTGTGTGTGTGTGTGTGTGTGTGTGTGTGTGTGTGTGTGTGTGTGTGTGTGTGTGTGTGTGTCTGTCTCTGTTCGTGTTCATACACACCTTCTCCTCCCTCAGCACATAACCGAGCCCAGAGCTATTCTGGGATTTCTCTTTCAACCTCCAACGCATACACAACACGCTCGCACCGAACTGGCTGTTTTTGACCATCAGACACCGTAGCAAGGCTGATGACTAAGTGAGAATCAAAGCCTGGGGTAAGGCATTGCCTGGAACTGCATTACTTACATAAACACGCTCATAATTCCCTCGCAGCGATGGCGGTACCTCGGTGAGTCAAGATGAGAAACCACCCCTGCACAGACATAACAAAACCTGCCCACCTCGACACCCACCCCGAGTCCCAGCCAATGACTACGTGCCCAGCTGACTCCGTGCCCAGCTGGCTTTGCAAGGGGGAAGAGGAGGAGGAGGAGGAGGAGGAGGAGAGGAGGTGGAGGAGGTGGAGGTGGAGGGAGGAGCAGGGAGATGAATCACAATCAAAGGGTGACAATAGCTTTGAGGGAAAGTCTAAAGGTCATATTAATATCAAGTATCTCAAATTTCCTTTTGAATAAAAGGGAGAAAAGACATGGTGCGTCTGGGGTTACAATACCTCATTCGGGGGTGCATTTTCATGCCTATCTGGTTTGATCCGGTCTCTATCACGGTATGACCTTATGAAGCAGGAGTGGCGGTGTATTTAACTAAGAGAAAATGAAAAGTTTCGGGCCGAGTTGGCGAATCACTGCATCTCCTTTATGACCGTGAAATGAGGGGGTGCCGGGTACGGGGGTTGAAGGGAGTGGGGGTCCAGATAAACTCCAGTAGTATGAAGTGCAGCCATTGTGAAGTTAATAAGTCACGTCTTCGTGGTCAAATGTACGCACCTGTCTGAAACGTGGCTAATCCAAATGACAAAACGGCTGAACATACGCATTAAATGACACGTTGGTTTGCCGGTGACGAAAGAAAAGGAGTTTTCATGAAATAAAGTTTTGTATCTGATCCAGAGTGACCATTAAAGGTGTGGTCGGGATCAAAATGAAGGAAAACACAACCCCGCATGGAAAACACAAATGGGCCAAAGAAAAAAAACACAAAAAGCCGCCATGAGCAATACTCAACCTTTTTTCTCCGGGGTGGGCGCCAGGCGTTCCTTTATGGTCCGGCAGAGCGTGTCAGTGGCTTACGGGAGCGACTGAACATGACATCACTCTGTGGGAGGACCTGTGGGAGACGTGGCCGAGGGGAGGCAGACTGCGGCGGCGGGGGGAGGAGGACGGCTGAGCCTCCCTCCCTCTGGTTAAACAAACGCTCGCTGCGTGTAGCTTCAAACGCTACGCGGCGGGGATGAAGAGTTCCCTTCGGCCTGACCTCAGAAGACTCTGCGTTGGTGTTGGACACGTTTGAGACCGAATATGGGAAGTTGCGTCGATGATTGCAGTAAAGTACGACGGGATGTTGTTTCAAACGCTCTCTAGAAAACATCTTCAGAGGGTGGTTATGGCAGTTGCAATAGTTTGCACTTTCGCACAGGGATGGTTTGCAGATAAGTGCTCCTACTTAATCGTTTCATTTTGTTCCTTCAGTTACAAAGATCACGCCGAGTTTTGTCTCTCACCTTTTCGCCGCCAGACTCCTCAGATATGGATCCCTTGTTTTTCTTTCCCTTTCATTTAATCCCAACCTCTGTTGATGAACCCTTTTGGATGCTCCCAAAATCTCTCTTTGTCTCTCTCCCGCTCTCTCTCTCCCTCTCCCTGCTCTGTCCCTCCCTGCCTCTCGCTCCCTCTCTCTCTCTCTCTCTCTCTCTCTCTCTCTCTCTCTCTCTCTCTCTCTCTCTCTCTCTCTCTCTCTCTCTCTCTCTCTCTCTCTCTCTCTCTCTCTCTCTCTCTCTCTCTCTCTCTCTCTCTCTCTCTCTCTCTCTCCCTCTCTTTCTCTGTCCCTTTATATTGCTCCCTCTCTTCCACTCTCTCTCTCTCTCTCTCTCTCTCTCTCTCTCTCTCTCTCTCTCTCTCTCTCTCTCTATCTCTCTCTCCTCCTCTCCTCTCCCTCCCTCCCTCTCTCTCTCTCTCTCTCTCTCTCTCTCTCTCTCTCTCTCTCTCTCTCTCTCTCTCTCTCTCTCTCTCTCTCTCTCTCTCTCTCTCTCTCTCTCTCTCTCTCTCTCTCTCTCTCTCCCTCCCTCACTTGATGGCTGACGTCAGCTGGTCTTAGCCTTAGACCATTAGACTTAGCCTAATTGCAGTTCTCTCGCAGGAAATTCGTAGGCACGGTCTTATCGCACGCCAGCAACCTGACGCATCCGCGTCAGAAGCAGCAGAAGCAACGACCAGAGCAACACAGCGACACAACGCTACGACATGCTAGCCACGGCGCCACGCCCCATTGGCTCTCCGCACCCCCTCATACTCCCACTGCCGTCCAGCTCAACCGTCCCGTCCCCCACCCCCCAAATTAACCCTTTACTGTACAGATAATCAGGAGGGAGGAAGGGCTGACTAACCATGGAGAGAGAAATGAGCGAGAGGGAGAGAGAGGTGGGGAGTGCTCGCATATTTCGGTTGATAATTTCTAATAACATTTTTACGATTTTTGTATAATCCATTCGATGCGTGTTGTAAATAGGCATATGGATATTGCACAAATTCGATTTAGTATTTAGTATTTTTTTATGCTCTAAAAGCGGAGGTTGGGGGATTAATAAAATGTTGTAATGTCCTATTTACGATACAGAGTGAGGGCGGAGAGGGGCTTCGAAGGCAACCGGTGTGGCCGGGGGGTTGGGGGAGGGGCGCGCGGGGGCCGGAGGGGGGGCCGGGGGGCGGGGCGGGTGGGTGGGGTGGGGAGGGCTGATGGATGAAGATGGAAAAATAAACAGCTGCAAGATTTCTGACTATTGCTGCAGAGACGGCATCTAGCCTCCAGCCCCGTACTGACACCGAGGACTGAGTTGACTGCACAAACAGGAGGGGAGAGGGAGAGAGAGAGAGAGAGAGAGAGGGAGGGGGAGAGAGAGAGAGAGAGAGAGAGAGAGAGAGAGGGAGGGAGAGAGAGAGAGGGAGGGGGAGAGAGAGAGGGAGGGGGAGAGAGAGAGGAGGGGGAGAGGAGAG
>OLKM01003743.1:0-30876 GCA_900291075.1 Melanogrammus aeglefinus | reverse complement strand
GGGGGGGGAGAAAGAGGAGGGCAGGAGAGAGACTCCTTACTGTGTTCAGCAGTCAGGTATGAGAGCAGCACATCTAAACGTAGTATGGGAAGAGACACTGGGAGTAGGCAACAAGGAGCAACACACTAGAGCGTACACACACACACGACCACACACACAGCACACACCACACACACACCGACACACCACACACACACACGCACACAGCACACACAGACCAACCACCAGGAGCACACCGACACAACACACACAGCAAGCACCACAGGACGACACAAACACGACATCACACAGCACACCACACACGATTTGAAGGTGAAATGTGCTGTTCATTACAATTAAATATGTAACTTTTGGTTGTTGGAAAACAGTATGTGATTCTTATTTTGCGCTACTAGTGGTCTCTATAAAATGACATTCAACTTTGTTACACCTGCCATTCAGGTATGCGTTGGAGGTTCAGGAGTGTGAAGTAGTTGACGCGATCTTGAAGGCAAGAGCGAGAGAGAGAGAGAGATGAGAGAGAGGAGAGAGAGAGAGAGAGAGAGAGAGAGAGAGAGAGAGAGAGAGAGAGAGAGAGAGGAGAGAGACGAGAGACGAGAGAGAGAGAGCAGAGAGAGAGAGACGGAGAGAGACGGAAGAGAAGAGAGAGAGAGAGAGAGAGAGAGAGAGAGGAGAGGAAGGGAGAAGGAGAGAGGTGAGAGAGTGAGGAGAGAGAAAGGAGAGGGAGAGAGAAAAGAGAGGGAGAAGAGCGTGAAGGGGGGAAAGAGAGAGAGAGGAGTGAAGGGTGAGAGAGAGAGAGAGAGAGAGAGAGGAGAGAGAGAGAGAGAAGAGAGAGCGAGGAGAGAGAGACGGAGAGAGACGGAGAGAGAGAGAGAGAGAGAGAGAGAGAGAGAGAGAGAGAGAGAGAGAGAAGGGGGGAAGGAGAGAGGGAGAAGTAAAACGATGACTAAAATTAAGGTGTAAACGAATCAATAGTATCTGTGCATTTGAAACAAGATGCGCTACTTCGCAAAAAGAATGAATCTCTAAGATTGATCGGCAATGTCAATATTGAGGGATAATGTAAAGATGTTACTGGTTACTAATATAAGACAAGGGTCAAACAGTTGGACAGTTGTGGAATAGGTTATAGGTTACGCTTCTTTCTTCCTCGTCGATGAGCTCATTTTTTTGCTAGTTTTAATAATTATTATAATAAAGCGCCCTTTATCAGTATATCTTGTCCTTCTTCGATTTACTTCGAATCAGCGAGTAATATTATTTTATTATTTGCCTCAGAGATTTGAATGAAATGTGTGTTTATTACAATAAAATGTAACTTTTGTTGGAAACATATTGATTGCTTATTTTCGCTACTTGGTCTCTAATAAAAATGACATTCAACTTTGTTTTAACCTGCTATTCAGGTATACGTTAACGTTCCAGGAGTGTGAATAGTTGAGCGATCTTGAAGGGCAAGAGAGAGAGAGAGAGAGAGAGAGAGAGAGAGAGAGAGAGAGGAGAGAGAGAGAGGAGAGAGGAGAGAGAGAGAGAGAGAGAGAGAGAGAGAGAGAGAGAGAGAGAGAGAGAGAGAGGAGAGAGGGAGAGAGAAGAGAGAGAGAGAGAGAGAGAGAGAGAGAGAGAGAGAGAGAGAGAGAGAGAGAGAGAGAGAGAGAGAGAGAGAGAGAGAAGGGGGGAAGGAGAGAGGGAGAGAGAGGGAGAGAGAAAGAGAGGGAGAGAGAAAGAGAGGGAGAGAGCGTGAAGGGGGGGAAAGAGAGAGAGAGAGTGAGGGTGAGAGAGAGAGAGAGAGAGAGAGAGAGAGAGAGAGAGAGAGAGAGAGAGAGAGAGAGAGAGAGAGAGAGAGAGAGAGAGAGAGAGAGAGAGAGAGAGGGAGAGAGAGAGAGAGAGAGAGAGAGAGAGAGGAGAGAGAGAGAGAGAGAGAGAGAGAGAGAGAGAGAGAGAGAGAGAGAGAGAGAGAGAGAGAGAGAGAGAGAGAGAGAGAGAGAGAGAAGGGGGGAAGGAGAGAGGGAGAAGTAAAACGATGACTAAAATTAAGGTGTAAACGAATCAATAGTATCTGTGCATTTGAAACAAGATGCGCTACTTCGCAAAAAGAATGAATCTCTAAGATTGACGTCACACACTAGCTGCGCTGTGATTGGTGGGTTCTCTTCCTGTTTCCTGTCGGCCGTCTCTGGTGGATCCCTAGTCGCTACACGTGAAGGTCAGAAGCGGTACACTTTGGGGCTTTGCTGTCCGTCGAGGAAGGGGTTCGTGTTGAGAAGATGGAGGGACAAGGAGCCGCGCCCGACCCCCAGCTTCAGCAGTTCATCGAGGTTGAATCCCAGAAGCAGAGATTTCAGCAGCTGGTGCACCAGATGACTGAAGTGTGCTGGGTAAGACACACACACACACACACACACACACACACACACACACACACACCACACACACACCGTCACCGACACACACCACACACACACACCCACACACACACACACACACACACACACACACACACACACACACACACACACACACACACACACACACACACACACACACACACACACACACACACACACACACACACACGTCTGCTCTCCTGCTAGGCTAGCGAACAGTTCTTTAGAGAACTACCTTCATCATGACCATGCATTATGTACCTTTCATGTGTACACGGGTTTACAAATTGGCCTTGTAGCTTGTGTTCGATCAGGTTCACCGTAGCAGGACTTTGGTGATGGATCAGCACGGCTGATGGCTGGACTCCCTAGCCGCAAGCTACTAGGACAGCCGCAGGAGAGCCGTTCTCATGACGATATAAGTCATGTGTGATTGTATTTAATGGTGATGAACTCAAAAGTAGTGCACCTCTACGGACAACTTGAGTCATCCCCTTTGTGTTAGCATGCCTTTTGGTTTCACAAAGATCAGACGTTTTTTTTATGCATTTCAAACTTTTGGTAAATAACCCTGTCAAGTGTTGATTCACTTCAAAACATATTGAAAGATGTAATGATTCAGACAATCAGTTTCATACCATAGCTTATGAGGATAACAATGCACCTACTCAAAATCTTCACTATTGTAGTCGTATTGTAGCCTGACTGTTACGTTGTGTTATTTTTTCTAGGAAAAATGCATGGATAAACCCGGCCCTAAGCTGGACTCCAGGACGGAGAGCTGCTTTGTGAACTGTGTGGAGAGATTCATAGACACGAGCCAGTTCATCCTGAACAGGCTCGAACAGACGCAGAGGAGTAGAGGTTCGTTCTCAGAATCCATGTCGGACTAAACGCTGTCCTGTTAAAGGACGGTCAAAACGGACGCATAAAACCTTTGGTCCCACCCCCCCCACCTCCAGTACTGACTAACATGAGAACCGTCCCAGCAACCTGAAGAGAGTAAAACGTGTTGGGTTTGATACAAGGGCCTCAAGCAAACGCACGTATCCGGTCGTCAGGAGTTGTACGCATGCCATGCCATTGATTCGCCCCCCCCCTCAATGGGTAATATGCGTGTTTGTGGACTGAAAGTCTTTTAATGTTGCCATGGCTAGGAAACGTTTCATGTTATTCTTTACAGCAGTTGGGTTTCAAACTTCATTGGACACCTGTTTTGGCGCGATGTGAACCTGCATTGGATCAGCCTTTGAACATAGTTGATGAGCGGGGAAGCCTACATGATGTGGGCCACATTGGGTCTACCCGTACTGTCCTACAAATGATCCACATCACTGCTGTTTTGGTTCAAGTGGGTGTTATCAGTGTCTTTATTGATAACGTACATGATGTTCGTTAACAATGTAAATGTACATATGCAATAAAGAATATGTCAGTTGAAACCACATCTGTTTAAGGCACATCATCATGGTATAGCAAGGGTGTTACATCGAATGGACTGATCCAAATAGGATATTTAAAAACAGTCCATATTCAAAGCTAGTCCTGGGGTCATTCAGTGACTTAAAAAGGAAGAGCAGCAGGAGATATGGATTCATTTGGTATATTGATAAAAATAAATTAACTTTAGGTGCAAAGGACGCATATATGCTTTGCCATTAAAAAAAAATGGCTCAAGTGAATTTAAATGTTACCTCAAAGTGAGCATTGGGATTGTATGATTACACATTCACAATTCACTGAAATAGGCGATGGTGTCATAAATAGTGAAATAAAACCATAACATTCAGATAGTAAAATAAGTTGTGTATGCTCACAGCAAGCAGACGCACCTTTTGTTAAAAAAAAGAAAGCAGAATGTCAACGCTACAAAGTTGCCGTGCTAGAAAGGTCGACCAGTCAAATATGAAATGCGATACTTTCTTAGGGGGGGGGGAGGTTAGTGGCTAGACCGTCCCAAGGCTCCCCTTCCTCCTCACCGGGCTCCCTGGGGGATACCCCTCCAGCGTCGGCCCACCCTCTCTCGCCTTCTCGCTCTTGGACTGGTGTTCGGGGAGGGGTGCGTAGGGGAGCTGATGCCAGGGCGCCCCCTGCAGGCCGTTCCCCAGGTACAGCGGCAGCGACTCCCAGGTGAAGGCGATGTCCTTGAAGGCGGTGCAGCAGCAGTATCCCCATGGATGATGGTGAGGAACCCGCTGACGGTGCCCACCCACGCCGTCCGTGTCATCTTCCGCCACTCCTTGAAGAGGATGGCCGAGCAGGCCATGACCGCGCGGTGGTGAAGAACACGTAGTAAATGGGCGTGACGATGGAGGTGTTGAAGATGTCCAGCGCTTTGTTCAGGTAGCTGATCTGGACGCTCACGCAGATCACCAGGCAGACGAACAGGCACCAGAAGAGCGGCTCCTTCAGCACAGCCGTCCCGGCCGCCAGCTCCTTGAAGCCGATGCCAAGGCCCTTCACGCAGGACACGGAGAGCGAGCCAATCACGGAGCAGATCAGGATGTGTAGACCAGGACGTTTCTTTCTGGCCGCTGTATTTGGGCGCCACGGCGAAAATGAGGACCAGGCTGCCCAGAACGACGGAAGTGGCGAAAACAATAAAGCCTAGCAAGGAGGATAAATGCATGTTATTACTCATGGTACAATTCCAGTCGGATCATTTTGTTCTTATTAAATCCTCAGGGACTCTTGCGGAAGATCCAGCCAAACAAACCCGGTCTAATCCCACAGGGAGGTTGTTTCGGCTGAATTCCAATGTATCTTTGATTCTATAGTTTGAGTTCCCCGTGTGTGGTGTCCGCACCGGGGTCTTTGAGCTTCTCAGCCATGCTGCCGAGCGAGGCCACCTCCTCCTCCTGGGGCGCATGCACCACCATCACCGTGGAGCCAAAGATGCACAACAGGCACCCCACTTTTCCATGGACGTTCAACTTCTCATTCAGAAACATTAGGTGGACAGCACAGGCTACTGTAAGAAGATGGAACAACCAAGTACAACTACTGTTCGTGCAGCAACAATTGCATCAGCCTGCTAGTGAAAATGAATTCAACGGAATACATAGGCCCTAGAGTTGTGGCCACTGGCCTATTTCGGATTTAACAACCAAGGTTTGCGTTCTTGATGAGAAGGGCACATAATACTTAAACGTCGAGCCAGCTTCCTCTAAAGGCACTGCTTCCTGTTCTTTGATTCGGATTTATGTAGGTCAAGTGACAGCGAGAGGGGGTCAACACGAGAAGGGTGGTGGGGAGGGTGTAAAAACAGTAGAGCCATTTCTCCGTAGCAACCACCACTTACCACCTGACGAGTACACTCATTCAGGCTCCGAGAAGGGGTCACAAGGGTTGCCTGTTGCAAAACGCATAATGCTGCAAAGTTTGCAGCTCTCGCCAACTCCCACTCACTGGAAAGTGAGGATAGGGAAAAAATGGAAGGTTTCTCTAACATATATTTTCTTGCCAAATTAAAAATTAAATAAATGTCCACATCAAAGCTGATATCCCCAATGTAGGCATTGGCCGACACAACATCAACAACTATAATTAGCAATCTCCACTCTGAGTAGCTTCCTGATCAGAATACAAAAGGATCATGCATGGCACCCCGCGTGGGTTACAGCCAGGGCTGGTTTCGCCAACGCACCTCGACTAACACTATTTGTGAGTATTCATAGAAAAAGGTTAATTTGCATTACAATGTCTTACTTGAGATTCAGCCCGCCGCCACCACAGCCATTCTTTAAGGTACGAATAACCGCCCTGGCCTGTGAAAGAAAGCAATACTCAGCATTGGATGTGGGTAACCAATTTGCACTTAAATCCAAACACGATCGTGTTACAAAGTGGGTCGTTTGTTTAATCAGGCCCCTTCCACAGTCCAGCATCACTATCTTATACAAAGTATTGAGTGTAAACTGATAAGACCCTGATGTTACCTGCTCGCATTGAACCCTTGCTGGCCAATCGTAGCAAGCCTTTCTTTTTCAAAATAAAGCTTGCCCCGATAAAGACACTGGATCCGATCTCCAAAGACAGACCAATGTAGAAAATCCTCCGGTTGACATCATCATAAAACAAAACGACAGTTGCGTTTATTACATCAGAGCGACACACAAGTATTATGGAAATGAGCCTAAGGAGCAACAAGTAGGCTTGTGGTCTCCCGGGTTTTAATGATACATGATGGTGGTCTTCTGTTCTGACTAAACATATCAGAGAAAACGATAAATAAAGACATTGAACCACAACTCGCTTATTTTTGTTAATCATTTAAATGAAAAAGTAAACTGTCTGTACATTAAGATTTACCTTTCAGCCCATTCGTCACTGTTTGAAAGAAATCCAGTAAAGGAGCGCTGAGGACTTCTGATCACGCTGCACGACACGACGGTAGGCTTGAGACTGCGATCAGTCCTACACCAAGACCAGTACCGCTCCCCAGGAACCCAACCCAGCCCACCAGAACCAGTACGCTCCCCAGCGCAACCAGACCCGCTCTTCCAAGGAACCAGTAGCGCAACCCAAGAACTGAACATCACTGCGTCTGCGGGGACCCCGCATCGGTTCAGTTTAGATTTACACTCCAATTTAAGTTAAGGACTAATCTCGAAAGCATTTGTCTCTATCATTGGGAAATAAAATAACCAGTATGTGTCTCAATTAAAACATATCTATTGTTGTCACTCTAAATTATAGGGCCACAGACAAAAAATAAAGCTATACATAGGCTCCACAATTCAAACTTAATGGATAACCTAAACTGATCTCGTACAGAGCGCATATCTGTTGTGTAATTAGTGGTTACAGTAATGTAGGATTATAGTAGGCCTATTGGAAAACATTTCCTCAGCCGTCAGTATAAAAAACCGTAACGTTCTTTGTAATTTGTAAAATAGTAAAGAACTACAAATGCAACCTAAATACCCTCCATGTAATTTGTGTTAATTGTAAGAAAAAAAATATTGCATTGTTTTATGGCATGGTCGACATACACCTAGACACATTCTGATCAACATATTGGGCGAAGTACACTGAAAAAACGCATTTGACGGAATCAGAGCTATAGACGGAATATAAAAAGTTGAGGAAAACTGCGATATGATTGGTGGTTACCGTTCAAAGGCGGGTTTAAAGACGATGGAGCAATTTCATTGGTCGAGGGAACGTTGCGCTTACAAAACCGGCAAACAGATCTAACCATTCACAAGGAAACTGACATCTGCACGTGTAAGCTGATAGTTTCCAGAGTATCTTAGTTAGTTGCGTTATATGAAAAGTCGATTTGCCTAGCGAGACGCTGTAACGGCGCTCAATACGCATTGTCTCGCGGTGTGAAGTCTTTCAATCAACACATGCACTGTGCTTAAAGGATCTGAATCTGCAGGTTAGAGTCAGATTAGACGGGTACGCCTCCGTCCATGTCTTAAGCATGAGGAGACTAGGAGTGACAGCATGTCACACTGAACTAATGTAGCTGCACTTGACATAGCAGTACATGACTAGCTTGACAGTACATTTGCGCTAGCATGTTCAGTTGTAGTGAATCCAGTCCGTGTCTTGTGTCACTTGCTGTCAGACCATGTAGTTGCGAGACGAGGCTGATCTTGATCCTGATTAGTATGGCAGTGTCTGAAGACTTGTATCAACGTATGCTGCGTGTTCTCCATCAGCTAGTCTAGGTCACTGTGAGCAAGCAGTACTAGTCATTACTGCAGATGCTGCTAGATGGCCAGCTATGAGAGAGTCAGATCGTAAAACTATGCCATAAGCTTCATGGGCCAATGTCACTTCAGGACCATGTGTGACGAGCTTGAGTAACTCAGATCTGTTGATGGGGTGAGATGTCTCACTGAGCATGGACGCATGAACCATTCAATACTCTATGTTTAGGTACTATATGTCTGTTTGTGTATCTCAGTATGCTGGTGTACTGCAGTCGTGTGTGAAACTGATTCTAGAGCATAGATGACATTTGAATCATTCACTCAGTTCGGCTCAACACTCAAAACGCATGATTGAGCAGCTCGCTCTGATAGCCTCATGAACTTCCATAGCTCTCTTGACTCATCAACTGACTTTCCTGACACAGTCTGATCAGTATGTCACTCAATATCGTGTGCATGTGCTGAGCATATTGCAGCTGTAGTGATCGATTGTTATTGATCATGTCATATGTGCAGGATGAACACTCCATCCCACCATCCGAGTACGAACTCAATTCTAGTACTGCAGGATCAGACTGGCTCACTATGCCGTGAAGACCTCGAGACAAGAAAGAGATGTGAACTTAATGCTAGCGATAACTGCATCAGCTTTCATATACTAGCTGTGCACGAGCTGGTCGTGGTTGCAGATTCTAGGACATGACCTAGCTGATCTCAGCATGATTGTAGCTTCACGCTCTCATTACAAGTGCATTCTAAGATGCGTAGTTGTATATGGCGTGATCATGTACTAATGTAACTATGTCTAATGGAATGACACTATCATGCTGAAACAACAGCTCGCTTGATCTATGCAGCATTGTAATCTAAACTATTACATCGTAATGTTGCAAGTGCAAGTCCAATGATGCCACTGTGGTACATATCCTTCAAGACAATACAGGTCTGCGTGGCGTTAAAGTATATCACTAACTTAGATAATCCTACAGATTAGGTTGTTACGTACAGTACATTTCTGGTTCATGGTGCCCTAGGTCCTGTGTCATGCTCAGTACACAGCACAGATCCATGAGCAGCAGCATCGAAGACCTACTCTGTGAACAACTTCTCAGAAAGTGTCACAGTGTCATGCACTGATGCACATCATAGCGTCATAGAGTGTCTTGAGAATCGTCAGCATGATACGCTTTAGTCGCTAGCTGCATATACGTAGTGAGCTATGTACGGCGTCGTCAACGGACCGTAGATGACATGTGACTGAGAAGTACTTGCCGGCGAATCGAATGATGAAGACCATGTCAGATACGCTGCAAACCATGATGGCGGAAGCTCTGAAAGCTGTGTAAGCACATCCTTCCCACGTTCACAGCATGTTCCCAACCCCCTCCCCCCTTCACCTCCTATCTTTTTAGTCTCCTTGCTTCCTTGTCTTGGCCATCGGCGTCTGCCATGTGTCATTGTTTATTGATGGTATGATCACTGCGCTAGTGTTAGTCATCTAGAGTTTGGGACATGATTATGCGTCTCTGATGGAAAAAGGCTTGCATTCAGAAAGGTACAGTCAGTAAAATGATGAATTCTAATATTTTTTAAATGAAAAGACCAGAGACAATGAGTTTCTGATTACTCACATCATGTTACAAAAAAAAAAAGGAGAGGGCAAGAAAGACGACACACTGAACATGACCAAATTTCACCAAATATAAATAATAGATCTTTCATTTTGGTTTCCCTTTATATTACTTGACCCTGGGACGGTGCCTGGAGGTGACTTAATTCCCCTTTGTGAGACATAATGGAATGAGATATGTATTGAATAATAAAAACAAAGTGAAAGTTCTTGTATAATGTCACTGATCATAGTCATTTTGCATTGTGGGCTTTTCCTGCACAAGTTTCACAGTTAAGACAATGATTCATCAATGTATGCATGCTGTTCATTAATCAGGGAACAATAAAAATTAAGAACATAATTTAACAATAAAATAAAAAAAAAAAAATGGAAACATGCGCATCTCTTCTGTCTGCTCCGTCCTCTACTCTGAGTCCTGTCCTGATCATGTCTGTCTATGTATGTGGTGTGTCTTTGAGTAGTGGTGTGGTTTGATGTTGTGTAGTGTTGTGTGTTGTGTTAGATTGTTGAATGGTAGTGTTTGTGATGTACACATAGATGTTTTCGATAATAGCCAGACAGTGCAATAGATGAATGCACTAGTAGACATTCCAGATGTCCTAGAATCATTTGCGATTTATAAACAGGACTAGTTGATCACATTATTTGAAGTGCCTTTGCAATGATCTCTACCTATGCTTTAATGTTAACATATCAACTGAGGAATAGCATACAGTCTATGGTTGGACCCGTTTGATAGATGCCATGCCCATGATTCTTGTACCCTGCTGACAGCCACATGAGAGGGTTCTGCATACCGTGTGCTCCACACATGCTAAGGTCATGGCGACATGCTGAACATAACACTGTGACTATGTTACATGCGATACCAGATACATGCTGCGTAGACGTGCAGTATTCCGGGCCGACAGACGACTGACAGATCTAGACTGATAGATCATCATTGCGAGCATGAGTAAGTGTGAGGAAATGTGATGAGACATCAGCCGGGAGCGAGGCAGCAATCACAGGATAACATCAGGAGAGAACAAGACAGTCAAGAGGAGAGACATTGACAACATAGATGAGACATGAAACAACAGAGAGCATAGTAGCGTCATAGATCACAGGATGGTGACAGAATAGACAGAAGAGGTAGGATGATACTGAAGACAACAAAGAAGACCAGCATGCTATGTCCTGAGTTGTTCTGTACGACTGACAAGAGCTGCAAGTCATGTTAGAATGCACTGAACATGTTTGCCTATCGACATGAGGAGTGAGTTCAATCATACAGATGATACACTTGCAGTAGTGTCATGGATATGCACACCCTATGCACAAGATCCTGCTACGCTCACCACATCAACGTCACTGATGGGAGCTGAGGCATGCTGGAAGGAACGGCTTACTGAGCGCTGAGTGAAGCGCTGGATCTGGATGAGGTGAGCACTTGAGGGAAGAGTGAGAACTAGGTGAGTCTGCATGCTGAGACGCTGTGAGTGACATTGAACCCAGAGTACCTCCCTAATCTACACACATGGAACACAACCTACCTCAAACCACCAGCTCAATCACTGTACGAAGGCGATGGACGTCTGCTTAAAAAAGAGTCAGGACATGCTCAAGTTAGAACTGAGTAATTCTTGTAAATACAACTGTCTGCTAAGCTCCACTATAGTAAGCCTTTAGGCGTGAACTTTCGCTGAGAAACAGGCAAGGATGTGTCCGGATGAGAGACGGTGAGTTTGCAACCGATCGTCCGAGCTCCTCTACGATGTGCATGATGTCATGAATGTTCTTGAGTGAAGCTAATATCGTGCAACGAGAATTGTTGTCAAATGAAGGTAAAAAAAGAAAAAAAGAAAAAAAATTAAAAATTCCAACGCCCTATGTCATTGCTAACACACGCTGACTTACATGACACCTGGAGGACATGATTACCTGTTCAGACACCGATAGGCTCCCTCGGCCCAGGTTCGGCAGCAGGTGCTTGTCTACGTTGCGGGAGCGAACACGGCGACCATGGCAGTGAGGATTCATGATCCAGTTATGACAGAGCAACAACACTTTATACAAATTTTTACTACATACTAGATAGTTTAAATATAAAACATTTAAATATAAAAAAAATTATATAAAAGTTACAATGCATAATCTTGGCTTTGTGCTGCTCATGATCTGTACACATGTCTGTCTCCGCCTATGTCCTTCGTGTCAACATGTATGCTCGCTCTGAGCTGGACCTCGCTTCAGTGCGCATCTCAGAGCTAGGGAACCGCCTCTGAACTTGAGTTCAGAATGTAAGCTTGGTGTTCATGGGACAGCAATGGTCTGCTGGATGCACTGTTGCTCTGATGCATGCTGATGTGGTGCGTTGCTGTTGTGTCTGTGTGCTTGTTGTGTATGACGTGTATGTCCAAGTGATGTATTGTGTTATGACGAGAGTGATGTCTGTGTGCGTGTGTGTGTGTGTGTGTGATGTTGTTGTGTTGTGTGTGTGTGTGTGTGTCCGTTGTTGTGTGTATGGAGCTAGCAGTGTATGATCCGTGTTCCGTGTCTGCCCGTGCACGTGTCTGATGCAACAGATGGACATGAGTGGACTGTGTGGTCATCCTCAGCTGACGCAGCAGAGAGTCATGGACCATGTAATGTCCGTTTCCTTGCAGTACATAATCATGTCCTGTATACATTAATCTTGATTTCTCAAAGTCTAGGAGACAAGTAGCCATTTCTGTCATGTGCTTTATAAACAAGAGAGAACACAATGAAAGCAGACAAGCCAGATCTGCAAGACCAACAGGGAGGGATCATGTTAGGCTGTGTTGGTCTAGTGGAATATTAAAAATCTGATAGGAAAGATTAAAAAAAAAACATATACTGAAAATTACATAAACATATTTTCTGTGCATAAAGGTTTAATTGTCTACCACGTTCTACTCTCTTTCCCTGCAGCATCAAATACGCTATCGCTGCTAGTGACCCTCTCACCTGTGTCATTTACTGTCCTGCAACTTTCTGAAATTATTGAAGGTCAATTTGGGTGCAAGCTTCGTAGCATTCGCTTGTTGAGAAATCTTGACAAGGCAGCAAACATCTGCAGCCTCTTTGATGCTGAAGACACATGATAGTGTTGATGGCCAAGGACAGTGACCATTAAGGATGTGAGACAGAGAGAAGAGGAACATAACATCTCATGGAGACCTTGTCTTGAAGAGAAGCAGTCAAGGTTAGATTTTATTGCAATATGGTGAGTTTGCATGTACAGAAATCTTATGAAAACTGTTCAAGACTCAATGACATGAGCTATCTCACAATAATGTACATTACATAAAGATGAGAAATGACTGTGTGAAATATTTACTTAACGACTAGTTTGTTGTAGTTGTCATTTATATTTTCAGGAAGAAATGGCACATCACAAGAGGTATGGTAAGACTACATTAGTCAACGATATAACTTGTCACTACTAACATACACGATTATATTAAAAACGTACAGACATAAGGATACTGGATTCCTGAATAAAAAAAACCAAAAAAACAATGATTCCCAATAACTGCAGGCTGCCGTCTTATTTGCAGGTTATCTGAGTGTCACTTGGGTCCGGGTGCCTCTTCAGTGTCAGCAGCTCGGCTGAGCAGCCACAGACATGGACACAGTCTTGACTGCATTATGAGCATATGGTCGCATGGGACGTCTAGTCTCATGAATCAGAATTACACTTGCAGCACTCACACGTGCTTTTAAAGCAGCAGATACGGGAAGAATGCGCTCAATGCATGGTCCACTTCTTGTTCGATCTAAGGCTGAAGCTCTGGAAACGCAGCAATATCATTAACTGAATGTTTTTGTGTTTCATTGCTTTGGATCTATTAAGAAGATCTATCAGACAAGACTGTTGACTCAACAAGTGAATGCAGAGGCAATACTCAGATACGATGTGAGCATGATCGTGCATATTCAGAGTAACACCGTTCATTAAGCATTGGACATGTTTAAGTGAGATAGTGAGTCGTCACAAGAAAGATAGAGAACTGCAGAGTGGTTCTGTGCAGTTAGAGCGTTCAAGGAGTGGTGGGCATGTCTGGGAGGTGCTGTATGCACAGCGTGCTCACGATGCCACACTCACAAGTCTGCTCTGACACACATCACACTCTACTCACACACACACACGCACACACACCACACATCACGCACACACACACACACACACACACACACCACTCCACATCACACACACACACGACACAGCAACTAAAGACAATTAGTTTGCATTTTCCATTCCGTACATTCTGCTTGCTACACAATAACTATCCTGTGTCTTCGCAGCACTGTATCTTCTTACCTTGCGTGCACTGTGTTTGTACTTTCTTATCTCAATCCAATGTCGCTTATTGATCAATGAGATAGTCCTTACATGAGTCATGTAGCTTGATATTGATATTCACAAAAGCATAAGTGGAAATGTTTCTTTTATAATGTAGCAAGTGTCACTTTCACGCGTATCAGCGTAATACCAGGGACTAGTTGCTTACACAGCACGAGCAGCGCGTATTAGGCTCTACAGCGCTCATGTGAACGGTCTAGAGTGCATTGTCTGCCAGAGGATGTCTGAGGGCTGCATGTCACTCTCACAATCGAGCCTCAGTCGTGTGACCAATGAGTGACCTAGCACCGAGTATCAGACAACTAGGACACTGCATCTCAACTTCACCGGAGCTGATCGCAGGAGTAATGACATAGACATGCTACGCTTTCATGATTCGTGTATGTGACCCTACCATCCAGGATTGCGTCATTCTCAAGCTCTCAAAGGATCACATATGTTGCAGTCATGGCTTGAGTGACTAAACCATAGTTCATACCCATCACACTCATGTACATAGACGCTGCGGCCTGTATTTCATCAATCCCATAGAGTAGCAAACGCATTGCTATCAATCGCAAGCGATCTAGATATGATCTCAGTTGATGTATCTTAGCGTGTCATTATTTATCTGCACGTGCCTAGTACTCAATACACCATCAGCATTAACACATGAACACAGCTATGATCAACTGACACACTAAGTCCGCCACTGGCTCATGTGGCAAGAGCGTTGGTCGCAGTGCGAGCTAGCTGCACGGTGAAGCAAGAAGCGAGTAGACGCCACGCTACAGCCAGGACTTCTATCTATCACAGTCGTAGTCCGGCGTCCAAATGTCAGTCTCATGGGAGCCTGTTAAGATCTTGGCTGTCAGTTTCGATGGAGAGTAATGTGTGCACGATGTATTCCGTTGACGTGTCTAAACTGTCTGAAGAATTCTGAGAGTATACTTTAGAGATTGCAGACTCTACTTGGTGACAATGGCCTGCAGGCTAAATCGTCAGCTGGTCGTGTGCTGATTTTTGTCCTGAGCGATCATGTCAAGGTGTGTGCTGTAGCACTTGAGGCACTGTAAAGATTAATGACAGTTCATGATATGCAGTTACTTCATTGTTTGAAATGAGTACATCTAATAGGCGAGCCCTGAGATTCCTACGGTGTCCGTCGTAACTGTATTAAGTTCAGACATTAGTATACCGATAGCATTCATCAACCTCATGAAACATTCGACCATCGTGTGATCGTCCTACGAGGAACATTGTGTTGACCGTCTGGTGAAATAATGTGTAGTGATTACCTTCTTCTAATGTTATGTCTAGCTGTCCACCTGCATTTTCGGCCGACCATTGATATACTAGACTCTGTCAAACAAAATCACACTGGACTTACAACTGATAAACGAAGCCGGCCTGTATATCGTTGAGACGTGACATACTGTGATTGACTTCTCTGAACAGTAGACAGAAGTAGAAGAGGTACAGTCCATGACAATTAAGGTTTGTACAGACTTAGGTCTAGAAGATACAAAGTGATGTTAATATAGATAAAATATGTATGTTGATATCAGAAGGTATAGTCGTTATGAAACAAATAGAAACACAAATGTTGAACAGCCTATGTAAACAAGATGCACAGCTGCTGCACGCATCCATTTGACAATTAGCTTATCCACAGTGGTCTTAAAAAAATAAAAAGCGTTAATTTACAAGTAGTTTCAAAACAAGTATTCAGAAAGAACTGTTGAGATATATAAATCAGCGCTTAGTAAGTCGAATATGCCAAATACTGACGCTACGTCATAAAAAGGTAGATGCATGGTAACGTAAATTCTGACTGACGTGGAATTGTTCCTACGATAAAGCTAGCAAAGTATATTAGTCAAATGAACAGTAAAAGACAATGGCTTAGATTTGAAAAAGTATTTGCGAGGATAGATTCCCTACGATACGCATGCTTGCCCGATGCGGAGCGAAAGAGAGAGCCCTGACCCGGAAGCACTCTACTTTAAGGCAGTCGAATTCGAGGAGACAATTTACTGAATATAGTGCACTTCCAGTGTGGTATTTGTATTTAGTATGATAGTAGACGTCAACAGTCCTACTGTCAGAGAATTTGTTAAAAACTGAGGTAAACAATAATTTATTATTAATTATGATTCTTATTGTTGATAATATGATAATAAGGTAAGATGCCTAAACCCTTACTGCTCTTCCATGAAATGTGTTTACACCCATTGTTAGCCACCCCTTTGTTAAAGCACAAGGAGAGCATAATCAAGATATAAGAATATAAAAGTATTGGATGTTGGAGATTCTCAAGTTATACGCATGTGAGAACTTCCTACCGGGATTCAGTACGCGATGACGAGACCCGACGGGCTGCGATCTCCTCTGCCCTGCGGTGCACTTGTGCACTAGCTCGGGCTCAGGCGGTTTACGTAGTCAAGCGCAAGCTGACTCACCTCATTTGCAGAAAGCTTAAACTGTTGATTCTAACGAGACTGCAACCACACGCTGCTTTCAGACAGGATTCTCTGTTCTGTCCCCTACAGTGCTTTTCCTTTTGTTTTAGATTTATTGAGACAATGCAGAACTAACAAGATTTACGTCACAATAACAGCTGTCTTATCTGGCCTCTTACATTATTCATGTTTCAACATCAACACACTTATCAATTGACATGCACAAACAATGCTGAGGGAGACAGAAAAGGAGCCACTGAAGACCTGACGTCCTCTGGGGTTTCTCCAGCTGCATGTGTTAGCTACGGCTGGGAGCTGTCGACATTACAACATCTGCACCACCTCCCAGGGTCAGTTCTACCTGGCCGACAAGCACTTTTTCAGCACCATCCCAGAACTCATCACTTACCACCAGCACAATGCAGCAGGTTGTTGATCGGATCTTTTTAAATAAGTCTCCCTGCATCATGTAGTCAAAAAGAAAGTCAAAAAGTGACGTTGTGTGTTTGTCCATTGGTTCCTGGGCCCTTCTCCTAGGTATGGTCAGCAGGCTGAAGATCATTGTGTCCAACCGTGGCTCCAGTGCGTTCCTTCCACCCTTGCCCATCCGCGCTCAGTACGTGTAGATCGCTTACAAACACATTTTGGTGAGAGGTTGGATGGAAGCACAGTTTGATAGTCCTGCATACTGAATCAGAAGCATCTTTGGATCTGTCCTGTTCTTGTTCTGAGGACGGTTTAGTGTGATTTCCATATGGGTCCACATGATGCTTCATGCACCAGGGGGTAGTTTTTCCAGTGGGTGGTGATAATTCCCAGCCAGTTAGGTGGTCATTCTCAAGTTTTTATAATTGGATTTCTTACAGACTTTGTTAGCGGGATGACATGCGCTGAGAAATGCTTCTTCTTGACTTTAGCCGTTAAAAGCCGGAAGGTGTTGAATCAATCCATGGAGGATGGAGATGAATCGTTCCATCGTATCTTGCAGTTTTGTGTTTTCTCGGACGTACGTGCTGCAGTTACGGATAGTCAACGTTACGGCAAAGTGAGGGCTGACGCAGTAGAGGGTGGGGATCAGGGCTGCATCACAGCAGGAGCTAGCAGATGTGGCTGACAGGACTCACATATAGGAGTAAGTCAGACAGTATGCACGCACGCAAGCATGTATGCATGCACGCACAAGCACATATACACGCACGCAGACACGCAGGCACACACGCATGCACGCACACAGGAACACATGCGCAAACACACGCAAGCACGCAGGTGCACAGTGCACACACACACACACACACACTAGGATAGGACACACAAAGATATTACTGCGCTACTCAGTATGTAAATGCATGTATTAGGTATCTGATGATTATTGCTGTTTGATATTATGTCCTTTGTTAATTTAAATGTGTGTGTGTGTGTGTGTGTGTGACTGTGTGTGTGTGTGTGTGTGTGTTTGTGATGTGCTGTTGTGTGGAGTGTGTAAAGTGTGAGTGCGTGCACCGATTCCAGGTGTTCACCTACCAATGGTAGACGGGGGTTGGTACAGTGCTCAAGTGGTGTTCCAGACCATTTGATGTTAAGTGGTCGGTTGGCTTCACGGTTCCTAAGATGGAAGGAGCAGACTTGGGTTTTTGCAGGGTTGGCATGTAGGTGGTTGTGCTCGTAATAGAGGAGTAGCTGATCTAGGGCTGTGGTGAGGTTTGCTTCTACTGCTTCAAACAAGTTCTCTTGTAAGATGTTACTAATACAAGACACGGGTCAGGGAAAGCAGAACAGCTCTCCCTATAGGCGGTGTTCAGCGATATATTGTTGTTGGTCTTTCTTCTGACAAATGCAGTCATTATTAGAGTTGGGGCAAGCGTGAGCGTTACCTTGAGGTAGGCCATTTCGTTGTTGTCGCCAGCGACTCTGCTTGTTATTCAGGACAACAAAGAAGTGCCTGTCTTTCAGGAGGGCTTCAATGAGGTCTGTGAGTACGACCCTTTGATTGATTGACTGCTGACCTGGTGCCACCGGTCATGACGCAATAATGATGTGAAGTTGTGATAGGCTATAGGAGCTGCGTATTGTGTTTTATTCTGAAAATTCATCGGATGCTCTATGGCTTTTACTTTTTCACTTCCTGCCCGGCTCGATCTGCTCTGTTGAAATTGACGCGGTTCAGCAACGGCTTGCGTCAAAAATAGAAACGCTACGGAATGATCAGAGGTGTCAAAAGTATTCACATATCATTCACTCAATAGTAAGTATAGTCAATACTGTTGCTGTTATTAAAAATTACTTCTGTCCAGGAAGCTAAGCTATGAAACCTGGTGCTGCTGTACACTTCAAGTAGAGAGGCCCATCTACATCGTAACGGAGTTCCTCTCCAACGCTACTCTAACCAGTGATTAAAAGCCTAAAGCAGTAAACCTGCAAGGGGGGGTAAATGCCATTAAGTGGCAAAAGCATGCGGGTTTTTTGCCAACCAGTAACTCCACAAGGATTTAGTAAATCCAAGGAATTCTGCATTTATCCCATCCAGTATAATTAGTGACACACACAAACAGCACAACTCATAGCACACAGCCACACACTAAAAAAACCACCAAAATCTGCACATAATATATCTTTAGACTAAGCCTCACGGAAGACATCTAGAATGACTATAATGTTTATTTATGCCATTTTGAAGAAATATTGGCGAATGAACCTGTTTGCAGTTAGCACATTTATGTCCGGCATCCCGGTGTCAGGCCTTTGGGGGCTCCAGGCGAACCCGGTCTAATGTACCTAAAATGGCATAATGAGATACTCCATACAAGGGATGGGCAAAAGTCACTATCCTTCTTTCATGACAATATGTTAACTTCAGTTAATATTACTTCAATTAAGTTTACTCAGTATAGTTGTCATCATGCAGGGTTGGACAGTGTTCTTGACTACTTGTTTCATTTCCCCAGAATCTCAAAGATTTTTCAGGTAAATGCTTTGAAGAAAGCCCTTAATTCACTTGAGAAATGTGTGCTTTTCTGGACGTTTTGGCTATCAATAGACATTTTGACCATGTGAATGAGGCTGCAGTTCAGGTTTATAAGTGGAACATCTTTTCTTAAATGACAATTATATGTCGGACCCCGTTAATCACCGCTTGGGGTTATATTTTATATGTGTATTTTGATTCCCATTATCGAAAGCAATTTCTTCAAATCGTTTTTCTTTAACGATTTGTGATGAAGCATGATACATGTGCGCTAAATAGGAGTTGACTAACTGTACGATCAAAGCTTTAAAAAAAGAATATGCCTTAATTTTAAATAATTTCCGCATACGCGGGATGAGGGTGATGCGTGTTACATTGGAATATTCTGTGTAGTGCAGACTGAAGGGGGGTGTATACGGAAAGACCGTCAAAACATGAGTAATTAGACATCCCGATGGTACTATTGTGAATAGATTTTTATAAAAACAATAAATGTGGGGGGGAATGTAGAGAGGAGCCTTCTATGGGGCCCGGGGCTCCAGGCAAATGCCTGATTTGCCTATTATTACGGCCCTCCTCTGCATGTAGGGCCAATTCCACTCTCAGAAAACGCCTCATGGACTTTGACTGGCTTTGAATCCAATTTATTATGCGCCTGCCACACTAAGACCCCAGAATTAATGTGGTTCTAACCTTACTCACTAGCCCTTCCTATCATTGTGTTCATATGTAGGCCAGCAATAGCCAGTGCGCTCTCCCCTCACAGAGCTTACTTATCCGTAGTACAGGCAGCTTCCATCATAGACAAAACGATAACTGCAAAGAACATCGTTGATATTGCAAGTAGTAACATAGACAAGTTTAAAACTAATAATGTGTGTTCTAAACCAAGAAAGCCAAGTTCATAGGCCTAAATCGTTGTTCTTTAACTAAACAAAAATAATTACATGAGGGCATATTATTACATTTATTTATGCTGTCAAATTATTAGGTCTGGCCCGAATGCCATTTTTCAGGCTTCGAATACTCGTTGCTTTTTCCGAGCGAATATTCGAATACTCGTTCCAGAAAAACACACCATCAAAAACAACATTAATAATCCCTATACTCCCTGGAACCGATTTTGACTATCTGCATATTTTGTTGAAGATTTAATAGCTTTTGAACGTTAATTAGTAGGCCTAAGTAAGTTGGAGTTCCTTAGTTTTCCCCGTGGAAGCGAACAGCTGTTGTTCCGTTGTCCAAATCAGCTGTCCTCTCTGCCATATCAGCCCTTACGGGAGCTTTTCAATTCATCCTGGAAAGTGCATCTTTTCAGGGAATTTGTACAATAAATCCATAACAAATACCGAATATTGATTGTCTTATGTGTCCATATTATATCCATTATATTGACCGGGTATTCGCAAGACGCTCACGCTCTGCAGCAAGCCAGTCACAGCTGATGAGCGCGGAGCTGTACAGCGAACTTAAACAATCAGCTAAGCAAAGGTTAGCATTTCGCTAAGCATTACTTTTCCTCCCGAGATCCCACTAATGTTGTGTTATAAAGTAAAGGGATACAAGATATCTATTCTTCCTCCACCTCTCGCACGTGGAAAAAAACGAAGCTCCGAATATATTGATTTAAGCTTCGCATAGGCCTACTACTTTTCCGAACTATTATTTTACGAAGTATTCGAATAATTCGGGCCAGCCCTACAAATTGTACACGCAGCATCAGAACGAGAAAAATTGTAGACGCTCCCTAAAACAGATGTGCAGCCGGAACGTAGATAAAAGTTCTCGCACAGGTGTCGATAGCAACTAAATCATTCAGTCATTTTTGGTCATTGCAGTGTCCTATACTATACTGTACTCCACAAACTACACCCGTAATGAATTGCAATTGTGTTGATCAATCCGATTGCAAAACCGAATATCCGGCGAATATCAAACCTGCTGCTTCACCAGCTCAGAGAGCCAAAAGAGGGTTCGCATGGCTGACGACAGTACGCGGTAGGCTTTTTGCAACCATCACTACTCTTAAAATACAAAAACATTGAACAATCAAAAAGCTAGTGTTAGGGGTCAGCATTGGACCTCTCTTCTGGCCAATACTGCTCAGTAATCAAATTACAACTGACCCAATTATGTATTTTATGATATATATATATTTGATTTTTATCATGTGAAGAATTAGATCACAGTATTAGTCAATCTATAACTGTATGCGTTCTTGTTTGGCAATACATTGTTCTGGCTTGACAAGTCAGAACACTGTTATATGCCACAACAACCTATGGCCCTGAATACAAGTTGTATTCAGGGCTAGAGACTAACTAAATCCCTAAAAAGGTTGTGGTCTATGGGAGTTTGATTGATCGTTCTTTCTTAAACCTTAGACGCAGGCGCCAGCTCTTCCACCAACACCCAGGTTGCTAGCCGGGGCTGCGTTGCCTTTTGAGAGGAGCAGTCCTCTAGTGAATGGCAGCCGCGGTCACCCAGGAAGCAGGAGCAGAGGGGGTTGCACCACAGATTAGCGTGTAACCCAACACCGTTCTCTTCTTGGTCCATAGCAGCAACTGAGCCCCCGGGCGTCTCTACGGTGGGGGGGAGGGAATGCAGAGGGGGAGGGGGGGTCACGAGACAGGGTATTAGAGCCTCTCTTTGTCTGCCTCCACCACAATCCCATGGCTAGAGAGTCCCCGCCATGCTCTACCAGAGTGCGCCTCGCGCTTACGGCGTTCCAGAATAGTGTGAAACTAGTGTCCACATAATAATGTCCTCCCTCCCTCCAGATATGGAGCGCGTGTGTAACGCTGTGACGGCCGGGTGCTGTGGTGTTAGTCTGTCTGTGTCTTTCTGGAGGTCCACACCAATAGAGTGCCTTCAGTCTGTGAGGTGGAGGTATATATGTATCGTACCCCAGGATCCCGCTGTATTTGTGTTACTTCGGTATCACATATACTAAAATTGGAACGATACAGAGAAGATTAGCATGGCCCCTGCGCAAGGATGACACGCAAATTCGTGAAGCGTTCTATCTTTTAAGGTTTAATTCATATCATAACTCTTATTATTTAATGTTTAGTTTTGGTTTTGGGCGAAACACTGCCCTCTAGTGGCAACAGATGTGCAGCCGGAACGTAGATAAAAGTTCTCGCACAGGTGTCGATAGCAACTAAATCATTCAGTCATTTTTGGTCATTGCAGTGTCCTATACTATACTGTACTCCACAAACTACACCCGTAATGAATTGCAATTGTGTTGATCAATCCGATTGCAAAACCGAATATCCGGCGAATATCAAACCTGCTGCTCACCAGCTCAGGAGAGCCAAAAGAGAGTCGCATGCTGACACCTAGCGGTAGCTTTTTGAACATCACTCTTAAAATACAAAAACATTGAACAATCAAAAAGCTAGTGTTAGGGGTCAGCATTGGACCTGTCTCTGGCCAATACTGTGCTCAGTAATCCAATTACAACTGAGCCCAATTATGATTATTTTATTGATATATCTATATATTTGATTTTTATCATGTGAAGATTAAGAGATCACGTATTAGTCAATCTATAACTGTATGCGTTCTTGTTTGGCAATACATTGTTCTGGCTTGACAAGTCAGAACACTGTATTGCCAACAAACCTATGCCCTGAATACAAGTTGTATTCAGGGCTAGACTAACTAAATCCCTAAAAAGGTTGTGGTCTATGGAGTTTGAATCGTTCTTTCTTAACCCTAGACGCAGCGCCAGCTCTTCCACCCAAACACCAGGTTGCTAAGCCGTGGGCTGCGTTGCCTTTTGAGAGGAGCAGTCCTCTAGTGAATGGCAGCCGCGTCACAGGAAGCAGGAGGCAGGAGGGTTGCACCACAGATTAGCGTGTAACCCAACACCGTTCTCTTCTGGGTCCATAGCAGCAACTGAGCCCCCGGGCGTCTCTACGGTGGGGGGAGGGAATGCAGAGGGGGAGGGGGGGTCACGAGACAGGGTATTAGAGCCTCTTTTGTCTGCCTCCACCAATCCCATGGCTGAGAGTCCCCCCCATGCTCTACCCAGAGTGCCTCGCGCTACGGCGTTCCAGAATAGTGTAAACTAGTGTCCACATAATAATGTCCTCCTCCCTCCAGATATTGGAGCGGTGTAACGCTGTGACGGCCGGGTGCTGTGGTGTTAGTCTGTCTGTGTCTTCTGGAGGTCCACACCAATAGAGTGCCTTCAGTCTGTGAGTGGAGGTATATATGTACCCCAGGATCCCGCTGTATTTGTGTTACTTCGGTATCACATATACTAAAATTGGAACGATACAGAGAAGATTAGCATGGCCCCTGCGCAAGGATGACACGCAAATTCGTGAAGCGTTCTATCTTTTAAGGTTTAATTCATATCATAACTCTTATTATTTAATGTTTAGTTTTGGTTTTGGGCGAAACACTGCCCTCTAGTGGCAACAGATGTGCAGCCGGAACGTAGATAAAAGTTCTCGCACAGGTGTCGATAGCAACTAAATCATTCAGTCATTTTTGGTCATTGCAGTGTCCTATACTATACTGTACTCCACAAACTACACCCGTAATGAATTGCAATTGTGTTGATCAATCCGATTGCAAAACCGAATATCCGGCGAATATCAAACCTGCTGCTCACCAGCTCAGAGAGCCAAAAGAGGTTGCATGCTGACACCTAGCGGTAGCTTTTTTGAACATCACTCTTATAAATACAAAAACATTTGAACAATCAAAAAGCTAGTGTTAGGGGTCAGCATTGGACCTCTCTTCTGGCCAATACTGCTCAGTAATCAAATTACAACTGACCCAATTATGTATTTTATGATATATATATATTTGATTTTTATCATGTGAAGAATTAGATCACAGTATTAGTCAATCTATAACTGTATGCGTTCTTGTTTGGCAATACATTGTTCTGGCTTGACAAGTCAGAACACTGTATTGCCAACAACCTATGCCCTGAATACAAGTTGTATTCAGGGCTAGACTAACTAAATCCCTAAAAAGGTTGTGGTCTATGGAGTTTGAATCGTTCTTTCTTAACCCTAGACGCAGCGCCAGCTCTTCCACCAACACCAGGTTGCTAGCCGTGGGCTGCGTTGCCTTTTGAGAGGAGCAGTCCTCTAGTGAATGGCAGCCGCGTCACCAGGAAGCAGGAGGCAGGAGGGTTGCACCACAGATTAGCGTGTAACCCAACACCGTTCTCTTCTGGGTCCATAGCAGCAACTGAGCCCCCGGGCGTCTCTACGGTGGGGGGAGGGAATGCAGAGGGGGAGGGGGGGTCACGAGACAGGGTATTAGAGCCTCTTTTGTCTGCCTCCACCAATCCCATGGCTGAGAGTCCCCCCCATGCTCTACCCAGAGTGCCTCGCGCTACGGCGTTCCAGAATAGTGTAAACTAGTGTCCACATAATAATGTCCTCCTCCCTCCAGATATTGGAGCAGTGTAACGCCTGTGACGGCCGGGTGCTGTGGTGTTAGTCTGTCTGTGTCTTCTGGAGGTCCACACCAATAGAGTGCCTTCAAGTCTGTGAGTGGAGGTTATATGTACCCACCAGGACCCGCTGTATTTGTGTTACTTCGGTATCACATATACTAAAATTGGAACGATACAGAGAAGATTAGCATGGCCCCTGCGCAAGGATGACACGCAAATTCGTGAAGCGTTCTATCTTTTAAGGTTTAATTCATATCATAACTCTTATTATTTAATGTTTAGTTTTGGTTTTGGGCGAAACACTGCCCTCTAGTGGCGGAGTGTTCCGCTACAGCGGTGAAACACTGCCCCCTAGTGGCGGAGTGTTCCGCTACAGCGGTGAAGCCCCGCCCCCTGGTGGCGGAGTAGTCCGCTACAGCGCTCCTCCGCTGTCCTGGACCACCGTCTACAGGTAAATGTACGCCAGGAGCAGTTGAGCTACTCTTTCTCAATTACTTAAATGGCCCATTTTCCCCCCGGCTTATTGTTATACCTGCATCTGTGTTTCATAACAAAGTTATTTCTGCAATAAAATAACCGAATTCCCTGTCATCTCCGATGACTCTGAAGCGAATCTCAACCGTCAAAAATAGATTTATAATACTGCTTAATCAGATAATACATACTTTGAACAATCTTTACTTGTCATTGCACAAGTACAAGTACTTCACACGCAATGAGAGCTCTACATTTAACCATCATGACCACCACCATTGGGTGCTGCTAGAGCTCTCATTCGGGCAGCCGCATGCTGCGTCTAGTGCCCGATGCAGCTGAGGGGCACCGGCGGGAGTATTAACCGAGTCAGGATGTGTTTTAGCGCGTCTTTGTTCTACGTGACTGCTTACATCTGTGTAGTTGTCCTTTGCGTTCTTTTCGTGTAGTTTTGCAATATGTCACTGTGCATTACATCGGAAGGCGATATAATAAAAACACATTCAACTGACGTGATTTTGTTTAAGGAGAAATACACCAAACTTAACAAATTTAAATAAAATATAGTTGCAATTATTAACAAACTCTTTCCCATGTCTTGCCCACAAGCCGTGAAAGTTTAATGACGCTTGTCTCTGCCTGTAGACCATTAAACACATTTAAACTATAAAGCCGAAGACATATAATATAATTGTTATATTCCAGTAGAGAACATATTCAATTCTGTCCATATATTTAGTCTATCCCAGAACACTGTTTTGCCAACGCATACAATAGATATACTAATACTGCAATCTACTTCTACACAAAATAGTTTATATATATATACACATATATATATAAGATTCAGTATCAGCCAGAAGAGATGTCACATGCTGCCTCCTAACGGTAGCTTTTTGATTGTTAAATGTTTAAGCGTGATATTACAAAAATGACCGCTAGGTGTCAGCATGCGACCTCTCGAATTATAAATGTGTACACTTCATGTTGAAAGTGTGCACAGTACAGGAACGATTGGCGCGTTGATTAGCATTCAAAACTAGAGCTGGCAAATTGCATTTAAATGATCAGACAACCAGTGTTTTGGGTAGACTTCTATTCGTAGATTCATTGGATTTTACCCTTTTTTTTCATTAAATTGTCAGCCTATTTCAGTAGCAGTGATTAAATGGCATAGATTACTATGTTGACGAACATATAAGACAAACGACCACGTTTAAAATGGATCATAAAATAAAAGTTTGCATCTTCTTGTCTTCAGAGGTTCAGTTGATACGGGATTAGTCCATTGCTCAGAGCCAGAAGCAGGTTCGGTTTTCATTTAGGCCTACCCCGCGATCTGATTGATCAACAGAATTGAACTTCATCACGGGTGTCTGTGTACGTATGTTGAGGACAGTACACCGTATCGACCAAAAATCACGGCTGTGTGACACCAAATTTGTACCGGGGGCCGAATTTGTACCGCCTACGTAATCAGTTGTCTGTTGCCAGGCAACGGACAACTGATTACCTTGTCTGTTGTCTGTTGCCAGGCAACGGACAACTGATTACCTTGTCTGTTGTCTGTTGCCAGGCAACGGACAACTGATTACGAAAAGGTTGTCCGTTGCCAGGCAGGTTTCAAAAAACATTCTCGCTCATGTTGCCAAAGACGAAATAACAATATAGATAACGGATCGCTAGATAACACTTTATATTTGTATTGTATTTAATTGTTTAATTGAATTTAGCTAGTAAACTGAGTGTAAACTGATATTTAGCATTATAGCGAATAAGGAATGGCAATTAAATTTGGATATTCACAAAAATCAATCTCGATGAGAAAGTAGGTTTATAGCTAAGGTAAAGACCTTCCTATTGGATACTGTTAATAGCAGTGCCTTCGTTTATCTATCCATTATCTGTTCAAAGAATGATAATGTATTTTAATCTTTGTATTAAATTCCATTCACTAATTGTTTGATTTATTTTATTTGAATATTTTAAACTTTATTGTTTCAACATCATGCAATATATAAGCAAAATGTTATCCGTAGCAAGTAGCAGCCCACCGTTGGCAAGTAGCCTACTACAGCATCAGAACGAGAAAAATTGTAGACGCTCCCTAAAACAGATGTGCAGCCGGAACGTAGATAAAAGTTCTCGCACAGGTGTCGATAGCAACTAAATCATTCAGTCATTTTTGGTCATTGCAGTGTCCTATACTATACTGTACTCCACAAACTACACCCGTAATGAATTGCAATTGTGTTGATCAATCCGATTACAAAACCGAATTACCGGCGAATATCAAACCTGCTGCTCACCAGCTCAGAGAGCCAAAAGAGGTCGCATGCTGACACCTAGCGGTAGCTTTTTGAACTACACTCTTAAAATACAAAAACATTGAACAATCAAAAAGCTAGTGTTAGGGGTCAGCATTGGACCTCTCTTCTGGCCAATACTGCTCAGTAATCAAATTACAACAGACCCAATTATGTATTTTATGATATATATATATATTTGATTTTTATCATGTGAAGAATTAGATCACAGTATTAGTCAATCTATAACTTTATGTGTTCTTGTTTGGCAATACATTGTTCTGGCTTGACAAGTCCCCCCACTCTACGGTGTGGGGGAGGAATGCAGAGGGTAGGGGGGTCACGAGAACAGGGTATATGAGCCTCTTTTGTCTGCCGCTCTCCAAATATCCCATGGCTGAGAGTCCCCCCCATGCTCTACCCAGAGTTGCCTCGCGCTACGGCGCTTCCAGAATAGTGTGTAAACTAGTGTCCACATAATAATGTCTCCTCCTCCCTCCAGATATTGGAGCGGTAGGCTGTGACGTAACGCCTGTGACGGCCCGGGTGCTAGTGGTGTTTAGTTCTGTCTGTGTCTTCTGGAGGTCCACACCAAATAGAGTGCCTTCAGTCTGTGAGTGGAGGTATGTATCTACCCCAGGATCCCGCTGTATTTGTGTTACTTCGGTATCACATATACTAAAATTGGAACGATACAGAGAAGATTAGCATGGCCCCTGCGCAAGGATGACACGCAAATTCGTGAAGCGTTCTATCTTTTAAGGTTTAATTCATATCATAACTCTTATTATTTAATGTTTAGTTTTGGTTTTGGGCGAAACATTGCCCTCTAGTGGCGGAGTGTTCCGCTACAGCGGTGAAGCCCCGCCCCCTGGTGGCGGAGTAGTCCGCTACAGCGATGAAGCCCCGCCCCCTGGTGGCGGAGTAGTCCGCTACAGCGCTATTTATTGTCTGTTGCCATGAAGGGAGACTTACAGGCCGTGTTTTTTCTCTGTGATCAGGGATCCTCATGTGGGAGATCCACACGCTAGGGAAGCTTCCCTACGAGCGCCTCGACAACCAAGCCATCGTGGACCAGGTGTCCACGGGCTACCGCCTGTACCGGCCCCAGCTAGCCAACGAGAGGGTCTACAGCATCATGAAAAGCTGCTGGCCGGAGGTGAGCGATCACACGACCACATCGTGTGATCCGTTCAGTCCAATGACCGTATACTCTAGCGGTAAGACTGCGTGTGAGTGCTAATACAGTTCTTTATGTCTTGTGTCTTTTGCAGAAGGCAGAGGAGAGGCCGACCTTCCAAGAGTTGGCAGTCAATGTTCAAGACCTGCTTTACGAGTTCCAGTAGTCCTACAGCTAAAGTAAGACCTTCTATTGGATATCTGTTATAGCAGTGCCTTCGTTTTTCTATCATTATCTGTTCAAAAGATGAAATGTATTTTAATCTTTGTATTTAAATTCCCATCACTAATTTGTTTGATTTATTTTATTTGAAATATTTTAAAACTATTTGTTTCAACATCATGCAATATATAAGCAAAATGTTATCTGTAGCAAGTAGCAGCCCACCGTTGGCAAGTAGCCTACTACAGCATCAGAACGAGAAAAATTGTAGACGCTCCCTAAAACAGATGTGCAGCCGGAACGTAGATAAAAGTTCTCGCACAGGTGTCGATAGCAACTAAATCATTCAGTCATTTTTGGTCATTGCAGTGTCCTATACTATACTGTACTCCACAAACTACACCCGTAATGAATTGCAATCGTGTTGATCAATCCGATTGCAAAACCGAATATCCGGCGAATATCAAACCTGCTGCTCACCAGCTCAGAGAGCCAAAGAGGTTGCACATGCTGACACCTAGCGGTAGCTTTTTGAACATCACTCTTAAAATACAAAAACATTGAACAATCAAAAAGCTAGTGTTAGGGGTCAGCATTGGACCTCTCTTCTGGCCAATACTGCTCAGTAATCAAATTACAACTGACCCAATTATGTATTTTATGAATATATATATATATATATATTTGATTTTATCATGTGAAAGAATTAGATCACAGTATTAGTCAAATCTATAACTGTTATGTGTTTCTTGTTTGGCAATACATTGTTCTGGCTTGACAGAGTCCCCCCACTCTACGGTGGGGGGAGGGAATGCAGAGGGGGATGCGAGACTGCACGAGACAGGGTATAGACCCACTCTTTGTCTGCCCACCAATGCCCATGCCTGAGATCCCCTCCCCATGCTCTAACCTCAGAGTGCCTCGCGCTATCGGCGTACGACAGAAATAGGTGTAAACTAGTGTCGCCACGCATAAAGTATGGTCCTCCCTCCTCGCAGGATATTGGGATGCGGTGTAACGCCTGTGACGGCCGGGGCTGCTGGTGTAGTCTGTCTGTGTCTCTGGAGCTCTCAGACACCATAAGAGTGCCTTCATCTAGTGCGAGTGGAGGTATGTAATCTAACCCCAGCGATCCGCCGCTGACTTTGTGTTACACTCTCGTATCACATATACTCCAAATATTGGAACGATACCAGAGAAGCATTAAGCAATGGCTCCCTGCGCAAGGATGACCACGCAAATTCGATGAAGCGTGCTATCTTTTAAGGTTTATTCAATATCATAACTCGAGTATTGGGTAGAGGGTGTTGTAGGTTTTGGGTTTTTGGGCGAAAAAACCTGCCTCTAGTGGGCGGCGAGGTCCGATACAGCGGTGAACCCCGCCCCCTGGTGGCGGGAGTAGTCCGCTACGAAAGCGATTGAGGAGCCCCGCCCGGACCCTGGTGGCGGGAGGTAGGTACCGCACACGCGCTATTAGTAATGGTCCTGTTTCCAAGGCGACACGGACCATCCACTGCATTCCGTTGTCTGTTGTCAGTTGCCACGGCAACTGGACAACGTGATTTCACGGAAGAGGTTGGTGGCGCGGTTGCCGAGTGCAAGAGTTTCAAAAAACATTCTCGCTCATGTTGCCAGAGTGACGAATAACAATAGAGGATAACGGGGATGCGCTAGATAACACTGATATTTGTATGTAGTTTAATTGTTAATTGAATGTGATAGAACTACGATACAAGACATGGGAGTAGTCACAACTGATATTCTAGTCAATTAACAAAAGCGGATAAGGAAGGCAATTAAATTGGAATATTCAAATCCAATGAGAAAGGATGTGACACGCTAAAGTAAGACTCTATTGGATACTGTTA
>OLKM01003742.1:0-30946 GCA_900291075.1 Melanogrammus aeglefinus | reverse complement strand
ACCAGGGCTTGCCAATACATGTTGTCCTTCCTATACCGGGGAATTCCAAAGCCGATTATACAGGCTTTTTCAACCATTTGAACTGTTTGTATGGCCGCCAAGTGAGGGGCAGGAGCCATGTGGTATCCTGCTAAAGGAACTACTGGGAGAGCCAACGCCTGGAAAGACAATGTGGTGGCATCATTTGGTCAAAATGAGAAGAGAAACTGGAAGAAAATGAACGCACTGGTACAGAGAGAACATGAGGGCGGCAACAGCAAAAACCAGAACGGCCTGGTACGAACAGGCAAGTCCAGAGAGAAGGGTCCTCATAGCCTGGCGTCCAAAAGGTGCTGTTTACTCGTGCGCTGGCCAACCAGTGACTGCAAGTTGCTGGACCAAATGGCGCAGGGGCCATAGATAATCCAAGCAAAGTGGGCCGTAAGGCTTCACCTAACGCAAACTGTATATGCCGAGAGGCGAAAAAGTATCCCAGAGCCTCCATGTCACATCTTACTTTCACACGAGTTCCAGTTCAGCCGGCAGACCTAGTGGTTCCACAGTTGGTTTGGTGCGGCTGTTCACGATGAGGAATACCAATGAGAAATTTTTCCAACAAACGCCACTGCACCAGAATCACACCGGAAGTGATGTGTCACATCCTGGTCTCCCAATCAGCAGCTGAGGTCAAGCCACCCTATCACGACCCACTAGAGCGTTAATGAAACACCAGGTTTCACTCTCGGTTGGTAGCCAAGTCACAAGGTGCGGTTGATGAAGAATAGATGAGATCCAGTCCGGCAGAAGAGCTACAGGATCCCGGAGCGATTTGATTTGCCTGGTTCCCAGAAAGGAGATCAAGGCTGATGTTGGAGATGGGATAATCGATGTGGTCTCCCATGTAGCGAGTGGTGTAGTCACTCTCATTGTGCTTGTGCCGAAGAAAAGATGGATCCTCAGATTTCCTGCTATTGACTTCAGTACTTAGAAATACAGTATATTCCAATTTTTTGACCCATACCAGCACAGTGCACACCGAATCACGATGAATGCCGACAACTGGTGGAACCGGAGAGTAGGGCAAGAGTCAAGTACAATCACACGAACTGAGACTTGATCCTCAACCAGGACTAACTGGCAGTTAGCCTATGGACCCGAGGCACTAAGGGATCTGACTGCTTTCAGGACCCTTGGAGATGTAACCAAACGTTCAACCCGGTCAATAAACCATTTGGGCTACTACTGAGGGGGCGACCTCCAGACACACATTCCAAAGACTGATGGAGCCCATATGGCTAAGGGAGGATTGGAGACTTATACTCTGCAAAGAAATATTTGGATGACGTGGTTATTAAAATTCAGCCCAGTCCTTGGGAGGAGCACAGTATCACAACTACAAGCCAAGTACCTACCAGCGAATACACAGAGCAGTATCTAATGCGCGGCCTCATGTACCTCAAATACCAACCCTCTCCTTCACACCAAGTTGTTGCTGTAAGGACCCAAAGAGAAGTAGCTGAGTACCTTGGGATACATCTATCTTGTTTATTGGGAAGTATCCCCAAAGTGCCACAGCTGGGGAAGGTGAGAGTGCCATCCGCATTTTCGTTCCCGATTCCACCTCACCGACATAGAGGAATGGTGAAAAGAAGTTTCCTGGGACCTGGTGGGGTAGGTAAACCGGAAGTTGTGACCCACATTGCAGACAGGCGGTGGCCATTGAATAAAACCTGACTAAACCTCCTAACAGCACCAACAAAAGATGCAAAAAATGGACAGAGGACTGTGGGACAGAGCCTTCCGAGGACCTCAAAGAATATGCGTCTGCACTCACTCAGATGCTCCCACAAGTCCGGATTTCGACAAAGCCTTCTTCCAACCCACAAGAACAGATGCGTCTGGAATAGTGAGCCCTAGGAGCAAGTAGCTGCTGAGCAGGAAGTGGAGGGAGAGCAAGAGACCATAGAAAATTGGTGTTTACGCTAGAGTACACCGGAAACTGCTGGACAGGGAGACAAAGATACTCAACCCGGTGGACAAGAGAGTGCTTGGCCGATGAAGTGGGGCGATCGACACCCTCAGCATACTAATCTGCAATGGACATATCGTGTACAATTTGTCTTAGGAAAGACGGACCACAAAGGCGTGTGAGCTCTGACATTTGCTGCTTAGCATCGCATGAGTCAGATGCCCAACAGGACGTATCGCTGGGTGGTACCTGGCCCCTAGCAAGCCATATGACTTCACGGTTAAGTATAGTCGGGGAGTCCCAATGTAAAGCGGCTGACTGTCTGTCGAGGATGTTCGATGGACTGAGGTAACTGTTTAAACGTACCATCTTTCCGGGAGAGGGGGGAGGAAATGATAACGAAGCGCAGTTTTCGGTTACTAAGGTAATATTTTTGCACAGTAATCAGTATCTTATTGCACAATCCAATTAAGAAGTGACAGGAATAACGGCACTGTTGGTCACTTTAGTCACGAAGCACTTATTATGCCAAAGTTTGGCAGAGTCTAACCTACAGAAATGGAAATTGCTATATGTATTGAGAGAGATGGATTGCAGAACCTATTTATTAGACTGGGGTGCCGCAGTGATTTGTATGCTTCGGCCAGTGTGCGGCACTTCTTGCTCGGCCCGAACGTAAAGAGCTTGTAATGGAAAGAAGAACATAGTATGAAGTGTGTGCAAGTGGGGCCGGGTAAATGATGTGTGTAATCTCGGGTGGTAGAAGTGGGTGCTGTACATGTACCAAGTGAAAGATGTGTGCGTTAACACTTACGCTGTCTGGTCCTGTGTTGAATCCAGGGTGCGCGCAAAAATTCCATCGGGGGCGCGGAACCGTGACCATAATAAACGTATCCGGGAGAGACCAAGATGGCGGGATAGGAAGAGGGGGTAGTCTAAATGTGTGATGTTTATTATCATAGTTGTTGTAAAATATGTTTATAAGGTATTTACTGGCACAGGGGAATAAAATGCGTTGACAGGAGGGGGTATATGTTATCAGGGATTAAAGATGGAATATATGGGAATTACTTGTTCTGTGGGAGGAATAGCCCTGGGAATGCTATTTCAGGTAACCCTCTGTAGTGGGAGATCTGGCCAGGGTGTATAATACAGCGCTGTGGGGTGAAGGGCCGTGCTAGAGTATATGGCGCTCAGATTACCCATCTGACAATGGCGGCTGCCGTAGTAACTCCTTGACCTATCCTGTCTGTGCGTGGGGTGATCAATCCCTATGTTCCCCCGAAAGTCCTATGTAATCCCGGTCTCTATGTTTCCAGCTCAAGAGAACATAGCGACACCATATTTTTCAGAAAACAGAGGTCCTAATGCTATCTCCCGCGCAATCAATCTTTACGGTAAGACTCTCGCCATGTTTCCCAGCCAGAAAATCAAGCCCGACCCGACCCGAGCACGACGGTTCTGCTCTCACCCTGGCCCGACATTAACTGTTAATGATAGATACCCGAGGCCCGATCGAGATCAACCGACACATATTCTTTAATACAATCCTGGTGTAACTTTGTCACACAATTTACGGCCTAGTCTGCTAAAATATAAATGTAATGGAATACATGTACAGTACGCCGGTCATTATTGGGAAATAATCCCAGATCAGGGCGAACAGGACACCCTACGTGCAGGCGGAGGTGTCTTTCTTCGGCCCTGAAGGGGAGTTCTTCATGTTTCGATAATGACCGAGTCGACGTTCTAACACATCATCGCGCTTATTACACCAGCTAACTTTTGCCAAAACAAACGAAAAATATAGATTCTTATTCACATGGTGTGTCTCTTATTACAAATTATTCGTTACCACTTGCGGCGGCATTCGTAGTTTTGATCAGCAGGTGCAGTTAATTCGCGCAAAGACGCGCTTAGCAACCCGACAGACGGGGTTTGACGAGTTACGGACTCTACCTACTCATCTGCAAGTGAACACGGAGCGTCCCACGGCACGTTCGCGCAAGATTGAGAAGATCAATCTATTTCAGACGTCCTCTTTCAGGTTAATGGCGTGGAGAAAAGTCTAACAGCGCGACCGCTTTGAGAACCTAGAACCTTTTTTCTGCAAGAAGGGGTTCCTAATGTTCCCATCTCCACTGTTTAGGGTGTGGTGGACATCCATAAGGAGCGCGGGACTTACTTTCTGAGAGAGAGGGTGATCTATGTTACCCGCACGTCACTATCATAACATATGGGGGAAATAGGAACACGTTGTGTTCTGGAAAAAGTCGGAGAACATTAGAAGTCCCTCTTTTTTCTTTTCTTTTTTTTTTGTCTTTAATTTTTTTTTACAGGGTTCTATGATTCGCCCTGTCTTCATACAAAGAAGGGGGAACATATAGGACCCAGTGGGATACATAGGTACGCCTATCAGGGAACCAATAGACGACGCTCCATCCACGGCTGTCTTGAATCAACTGATCGACTGTGTCTACCAAATAAAAGCCCATGGAAAAAGCCGTGTGAAGTCTGGGCTATGGTTGTCACCTCTCTGGTCCATGGTGCATCGCTACAAATATCCGCATCAATAATAGTAGCACTAGCTGTCCATTGACCACAAAACGATATAACTTTTGTGCATTATATAATAATATACCAAACTAGCACCATCTCACGCTATCATGCTCTATACTACAAGGTCAGTCGTGATGAGAGAGTCCTACTAGCCGGAAAAGCGTGAGGTGTTCGGGACGGGGTACCGTTTGAGTGACAAATCACAATGTCTCAACTGTGTGTACCCGCGATCGCATACCATTACATAACCATGGATTTACTTGTTGTGCAGTTCTTAACGACAGCAGGTTAGAAGTCAAAGTTGGACAACAAGAACGCATTTAAAATATAAATGTTGACGCGGCTTTTGGATATTCCAACTGTTCTTTCTTTTATTTAATTGGATGTCCTTTCAAACATGGAAAAGTAGTAAGAATTATTGTATCTTGGGTCCTAAATAGAGCCAAGGTGGGAGATCGGGTACAGTTGAGACAGGTGTTTCATTGTGGATAGGGAGCCTATGCTATCTCCTGCATAGTAGAAAGTGAAAAAGACATGCAGTGGGTGTGTATATGTATAGGTTGTGATGTGTAGTATGTGTGAAGTGTTTGCTGGCCATGTTTTGATGTAGCCTATAGGTAGTTTTATGTTTCTTCTATGCCTGTTGCAGGGATGCTCTCGTAAACGAGAGAAGAGAACCGCACAGCATAGGGGTGTATCCAGAGCGCAGGAGTTAGAGGAGAGCGATCCAAATGCCTGTGCTGGCACAGGGAGTCGCATTAGGAGTGTGGCAGGAGAGGAAATGTTAGGGTTCCGCTGTAGCTTCCCACTTGGCCGCTAGCGATCAAGGATAGCGTTGGAAGTTGGAGGAGAAGGCTCACCTCTTTGTCCCAGCTAGTGGATACAAAAGCTGCAGCAATACAGTTTTTAATGGATGAGCAGGAAAGGCAGGTTTGAGCTGTAGTGAGTGGAAAGCAGCAGCCTTTGTGTAATTATGGGCTGCCCCCACAAAGATGTAGGAAAATGACCACCAAAAACCACCATATAGGCGAGAGACCACGGCTATACAGTAGGCCTTATATAGTTGAGAAATATACTAGTTTTTGTTATACATCAGTTTCTGTAAATGTATGTATTTTGAGCTTAAAGGGGGAAATCCAGTGTAGATTGATAGCTTATTGTTTGGCGGAGGTCACTGTGTGCTGGCTCCATGAGAAAGAAGAACACAATTTGGCATAGTTAAGTGTATATATATATATATATTACATTTTTTGATTATTGTTTCAGATTCGCAAATTGGCCTTTGAAGTCGCTCTTGCTTTTTTATGGCCTGTGCTTTTCCAAAAGAAGTGGGGGGAGACAGTCGCATGGCCGGAAAGAGTTGGTTCACTAACTTCATGCGAAGGCATCAAAAAGCCTTTCAATCCGGAAGCCTCAGGCCACGAGTTTGCATCAGAATTCGAATTTCAAACAGAATCATTGTGGACTTCATTTTTCAAGAAGCTGGCCAGTGTGTAACACCAGGGCACTTCCTAACAGGCTAAGGATGTGTGGAACATGGATGAGACCCGGGCTGCGTCCACAGTCCAACAAGCCGGGCTTCATGGTGGCTCCCAAGGGAGTGGAGAAGAGTGGGGGCAGTCACCTCTGGGGAGAGAGGGGAACCCTGGTACACCATGGCCACTGGCAGGTAATGCCCTGGGGAATGCATGCATCCCCTCCCCATTTTCGTCTCTTCTCGCCAGAGGAGTTCCTGCCATAACTTCATTGCAGTCGCTGGCGGTCCAGAGGGGTCGAATAGGGAACAGCAAATGGCAGTGGTTTGGAGGCAGGAGGATGACTTCCTGGAGTTTCCTAAAGCACTTCATCAAACCCACCTTACGAGGCCCACTGAGAGAAAAGAAGGTCCTTTTACTTGCTCGATAATCCACTTCCTCCCATAATCTCAATTGAAGGCCATTGACCTTTTGCGTGCAAGTGGTGTGGTCACGCAATCCTTTCCCACCACATTGTTAAGGCACCACCTCCAACCCCCTGGAACAAGGCTGTGTATGGGCCCTCTGAGAAGAGGTATCTTAATGGGGAGAATGGAGAGGTGGCACCGCGTCAGAACCCAGGCAAGTCAATCACCATCTATGACCTTCACAAGGTCTCCTGAATTAATATCTTGCTGCGTGTACGCATCGCCACAGAATGTTCAGGCTGGCTTTCGCTTCCCACTGGCATCTGGCCATACAATTCCAGATGTCCTTTAAGGAAGCTGACTTTGCCCCCTGCTTTAGTAGTAACTGACAGGCCGAACCCAGAAAGCCAGGGCTGCCCTCACTACAGCCGGGGGCCATCCACGCTGCGGCCACCCTTCCCACCTGGGTTGTCTCTCCTGCCCTCACACTACAGCCAGGCCATCCCACGCTGGCCACCCCTTCCACCTGGGTTGTCCCTCCGTGCCCTCCTACTACAGCCGGGCCATCCCCTCGCTGGGCACCCTTCCACCTGGGTTGTTCCTCTCATGCCCTCACTACAGCCGGTGCCATCCACGCTGGCCCCCCTTCCACCACCTGGGGTTGTCCCCTCCTGCCCTCACTACAGCCGGGCCATCCATGCTTGCCACTAGTGAATCTCAGTCGCGTCCCTCAGAGAAGGGGGACCTTTCACGTCTCTTTTCCCTATTCCCTACTGAAGCTTCCCAAACATATTTTTTTCTGTCAGCTCTGATGGTGTCCCAGAAGTCACTCTGACCCTGGTTCCAATATCTTTAGAAGAGGAAGTCGTTTCTACCCAAGTAAGAAAAAATATATTTACTATATATATTTTTTTTTTTGTAAATGTATTGACTGCCACAATTCTGAAAGTAAAATATTTCATGAGTGTGTGTGTGTGTCTGTGGTCGTGTGTTGTGTGTGTGGGGATGGGTGGTGTGCTATGTGTATGGAGGGCCGGCCTGGGACAGAATTTCATACTTGGTCTTACACACACTATTATAATCTCGCATATACCACCACTATACTCATACACACACACTAATTAAACTCCTTTTACATGTAAGTAGTGAGAGAGTATAGTAGTGTAATGTAAGAGGGTATAGTATGTATTGTGAGAGGATATAGTAGTGTGTGTGAAGAGAGTATAGTAGTGTAGTGTAGAGTTAGTAGTGGTAGTGTGAAGAGAGGTATAATAGTGTATGTAAGAGAGTATAGTAGTGTAATGTAAGATAGTATAGTAGTGTATGTAAGATAGGAGAGTATAGTAGTGTAATGTAAGAGAGTATAGTAGTGGTAGTGTAAGAGAGTAATAGTAGTGTATGTAAGAGAGTATAGTAGTGTATGTAAGAGAGTATAATAGTGTATGTAAGAGGAGTTATAATTAGTGTATGTAAGAGGGTAGAGTATAGTGTCGTGTAATGTAAGAGAGTATAGTAGTTGGTAATGTAAGAGAGTAAGTAGTATGGTGTAAGCGAGTTTGAATGAAACGGAAGGGAGTTGAATGAAACGGAGTGAGTTTGAATGAACGGGAAGTGGGAGTTTGAGAATGAAACGGGAGGAGTTGTGTGATTCCTCAGTTCTGATTGGCTGACAGAGAGAGGAAGAAGGGCAGTTTCTGTTCTGGGCGGATCTCAAAATACTGCGCGCCAATTATTGCACTCATGACGTGGATGTAAAGAGAGAGCTCACAGAAGCTGTGGTTTACTTAACCACCATTGATCTTGGGAACTGGTGAGACATTGTCCACCATCTCTCATCAAATTTAACAACAGGCCCAGCAGAGCTCTGAGATGCAGAGATTATTCAGGGGTCAAACTGCAAATCCAGGCCCTGGCGCTTCTTGTTCTACCGGAGGACCCCGTTACCAAACCAGACAGATTTTCGGCGGCTGGCCGTCGAGATCCACCAGGAGGTTGATTAAAATATAGCCAATGACTCTTTTACTCTTTTACTCTTTTTACGTTTATTAACGTCCTCCTATCTGCAGTGTCTCCCCAAATTCCTGTTAGCATGGTCGTGACGTTAGCACTGACTAATCGGGGGTCATCCCTATGTTCCCGGGTCCTATGTTCGCCGGGTCCTTATGTTCCCCGATTTTTTCCCAAAAAGAAGGGTCCTATGTTCCCCTGTAGGCCATTACATACCGGGGAACATAGGACCCTTTTTGGGAAAAGCCGGGAAACATGGGACCATTTTCCCAGAGAAAGGGTATAGTGGTGTAATAAAATATCACGGCGCAAAAGCTCTGCGCCTCCGGATGGCCGTAGCGCGGGGGAGCTCTCGTAGGGATTGGGATACTCGGGGTTGGTTTACCAGCGTATGAATAGACTGCGTCAGGTTCTCCGACGTCTCTCCTCTTCCACAAAAGGTAAAGACATGCAATGGTAGTTATCTCGGCCGGAATTTGTCAGTAATGGGGGAAAAAGTAACAGACCCGGGGAACTTATGACCTGGGAAACATAGACACGCTCCCGTTGCAAGCATCTGGCTAGGTGATGATGTTTCTCTTGCCATTAAGATGATTCATGATGCAAGCTTCTCTCTTATTTATGCATTTTCCTTCATTTATACAGTATGCACAATTTCATTTCAGATTGAGTTGTTGATTGCAGAACATATTGCCATTTGTGAAAATCTACCAATATGCTTCCGTACAGTGAAGTACATAAGCTGGACCCTAGCAAGAAAATGGCCTATTGTTGTACTCTTATCAGTTATTTTAATGTAGATTACTTACTAACTGAACCTGGAAGGCTTCATTGTTTGTTTTAATATTTAATAGAATCAATCATTAATCGCATTGTATGTCGATTTGTTTGGTAATGGCTGTATGTAATGTTTTCTTTTTATAGACCTTCTACCCCAAACCACCCTACCTTCCTAAAGGATGTGATATTGTTACCAAGCTCATCTTGGGACCTAGTGTGTAAACATAAAACACGGAGAGAAAACTACATGATAGAGGCTTCATATTGAATGCATTTGAAATACACAAGTCCTGGAACAGCCGGACTGTCATCATGGAGATAGAGCAAGCCTTTAAAGAAAAAAATTCCTATTGGATACAAGTACTGATACTGGAATTTTCAACATAATGCACATCAAAAAGCTATTCCATTGATGTATTTTAGCAAACAAATTTTCATAATTTTTATCAACTCATTTTTTACAGTATTTGAACTGTTGATGGCTTAGTGGGAGCAAGCTGGTTTGCTCCAAAGCTGCACAGCGGTCAAGAACTTGGCGCGCCTTATGCTACACAAGATCTTCAAGGCCAAAGGCTCTATATGTGAGGCAATTCAAAATGATCTATGTAAGGTAAGGTATTTAACAAAACAACGTTCGAACAGTGTGTCAGATAGAACTCTCCAACCACAACTGTGTGAAGAAGCCCCAGGTGTTTTAATGATTTAATTTATGCAGAATATGATAGTTCACAACTTCACAGGGTGTTGGGATATAAAGGAGTTGGTCTCAGTTAATGTCATCTCGCATTTGCTCTAGAGTTTACCCGCTTTTGTCGCACACACACATTTTAAACACTGAACCAAATCACACAACCACACAGAAGGACAGGGAGGTCCTAGAACAGAGCCATACGACCATAGATCAATTATTTATTATGTACACATGCTCTCTTCGTAATGTGAATGTAGGCAAGAGGTTGTAATACTTAGGAAGTGGGCTTACCGGCAATCTTTTTAATTATTTTTTGTTGTGTGTTTTAGTTTGGACAGCACAGACTCCGAGGACAAGTATGGAGTTGGATGAGAGAGACAAATAGGTCAGCATCCAATGAGCACAGTATGACTACACTGTTAAAAATTACCAGGATTTCACAATATTTAACTGTAATATTTGACAGTAAATTACTGTGAAATCACTTCACAGCTGCTAACTGTGATGTTTCCAATATAATATTGTAATTTCAAATTTCACTGTTATTTACTGTGATATTTGCATTACAAGGATTTCACAACATGTTACTGTAATTTCCCCCCAGTTATTCAGACCATTCCCTGTGAAAACACAGTAAATTACATTAACGCACTGCATTGTGGGAGGTCTCGAAACTTTTAACTGTCAACCAGCACCAGATATTCCGCCATTTGCCGCCAAGTGAAGATAGAAGAGGTAGAAGCTTCACTGGTAAGGTAAGTCCCTCTCAGTTTTAGCATTAATAAGTAGTTAATTTTAAATTCAGGCGGTTCAATTTGTTGGCAATTAATCTGAAAATATAATGTGTACATTTTTTCTATTTTTTTATGATCATTGAAATGTTGTCTTAAAGCCTAAAATATGGTATTATTTACAAATATTTTTGACCTTGATAATGGTTGATTTCGTCTGTAAATGAGTGTGTTATTTTAGCTTGACTTTTTCATGTGAGGCACAAGTTATTGGATTGATAGTGTCACATTGGTTAGCTAGCTTGCTAACGTCCTCCCCAGCAGTGTTGTCTTATAAGAAATATATCGTCAATATTTCCCTTTAACTTTTGACGATATACTAAAAAAGACAAGTTATGCTTCATTCATGCAGTTAAATGTGATTTGCAGATAGTCTGTAAGACTGAAATAAAACAGGCATTTATACCTAGAAGCGCCGCACTGGGACAATACTACCCGCACAGGAGAAAGAAATATTTTCGAGCAAGTTGCTAGTCAACGGCGTTGTTTAGGGTCCGCGAATTGACAACTATGCGTGCAGTCATTCATAACCGTTTCTCAATTCGCGTTATTTTCTGTACTTCTGTACTTGTGAAACGTCAGCAGTCGTAGCTTAAGTACTGTTCCAATTCAAAGTACGCATCAAGTCAAGTACGCGAAAAAAACCGAAAGTGTTGATGCGTACTTGATCTGGCCGTTTCATCGAGGATGCATCGGAGGTGTCTTGTGTGTACTTCCAACCGTTAAAAAATCCCAGGATGCATTTCGCATTCCCATATGTTTTAAAATATATCAGTAATGTAAGCTATGATAATAGGCTATAGGAAACATTTTTAAAAAAATATAACAAAAACGGGGACCTATTTCTATTCATTCAAGATATTTTACATACTATTATTTTTAAAATGAAAGAGGCTGGGGTTTTGTTTTATATCACCTTGTTTATATTTAAAATGAAACATTTATTATAATCTAAATGTTTGAGATTATTTATTTATTTATTTATTTTACTCTGTAAGGTGACCTTGGGTGTCCTGAAAGGCGCCTATAAATTAAATGTATTATTATTATTATTATTATATTGCATAAGTCGCTGATAGAGGAAACCCATGGCAACGGCAACGGGAATCCCGGTCGGATCCAGCCGATCGTGTGTGTGTGTGTGTGTGTTGTGTTTGTGTGTGTGTGTTTCTATTCTATTCTCGCTCGTTCGTAATTCTTATATAAATAGCCTACTCTCCAATAATATAATAATAGGCTATATAGGAAACAATTAAGAACCGCCACTGACTTTTTACGCCGGGGATTCCACCGGACGCGTTACGGCCGCGTTACGGCGGCGGCACGCAACGGCCGTGACTTCTGCCCTGCTTATGGAAGATTATTAAGGCCATAAATGCCCAGTGATATATTCAGCTGCGCGGTGGTGTTTTCAGCTGCGCGGGGGTGGCGAGAACAGCCGCGCGGCTATTCTGCCCGTCACGTGGTGTGACCCAGGCCCCAAGTGTGACGAGACAGTGCAGGGAAAACGAAAATAGCATCCAGTGGCAGTGGCCTTCTTTCCCTCTCAATCAACTATTAGTATTACTCTTGTCAGTCTTGATTGTTTTATTATGTTTCAATTAAGTAGACTATTGTCAGTATTGACCACACTGTGACTGTTCATGTTGCTTAATTGTACATGATCAGCTGATTGAGCCAGTGTTGATGTATCATGGGGAAAGATAGTCCAGAATTCTAGTCCCTTAGCTTCCATACTTCATACGGACCATAGAAAGGTTCATATATTTTTTGTGATTGTGATTTCGTACTATTTTAGAAAGTTAGTTGGCAGATTATCTTATGTCTTCCGTAGTTGTTGAGGTTATTCTTAATTAAAATAATTTATGTTTTATACTCTCTGGGGTTTTGTTATATTATTTCCAAAGAATTATATTGTATTGTTATTTAGTTTTTATCTTCATTCATGCTCCTGTCTCAATATCTCTGACTTTTTGCATCAAATATCTTCCTCCTCCTACTTTCATGCCATATTTTCATATATATATGTTATTAGATTATATTAGATTGGATATTAATAGATTGTACATGGATGTAGGCAGACAACAACTATCTTATCATTCTTTATGATTGCCACTGGTCCGACTCCATAAAAATGTTTCCATATTTCTTGAAAATAAAATTATTCAAAACAAAAACAATTAAATGTAATTGAAAAACAAACAACTCATATTACACGCGAACTAAAACAGAGTTGTTACCAAACTGATATAAAAAGGTATAAAAATATTCATTAAATGGGCACAAATAATCTGACCCATCTACTGATTAATGTACAAATATTGATTTTACACAATTTCCTATTTATACATATCATATCAACTAAATGTGAGTGTGTGAAAGAATGTGATTAAACATCAGTAAGCTTTAAAAACAATTCTTCTGAGATTCCTGCACACTATATATTATATGTTAAAGAATTGCCATTTAATCAAAATAAAAATTGAAATGTAGTGGTAATTTGGCCAGATTTAAGCATTCTTATATCAATATGTAGATTAACTCTAAATATGTTTAAGATCTATGCCCATGTAAGTATGATAGTGGTAGTATGAGTACATCATGATAGGTGTAAGCTACCTTTGTAAAGGGTGTAATAATATCTAAGGGACAAATTCTGTATGATGTTAGCCATCCTTGGGAGGTGTGAATGGAGATGCAAAAGTTCCAAGGGACAGGTACGCGTTAGAACAGGAATGCATTATGTTTGATCTCAGTAGGTGTGAACTTCAATCTTTTTGATGTAGCTATATCTGTATCTCACTATTAGATTCAAATAACTTTTACTAGTAATAATATATTTAATCATCAATTTAGCTATAATTTTAATAAACTTTAAACTTAATAAACTTTAAAAATAGATAAAAAGACCTTTTCTCTGTGATTATGATTTCAATATCAATTGTTATTTTAGTCTTGGGAATTAAAAATGATTTCAGACTTTGTCCAATCGACTTCTTGAGCCAAAATAAAGAAAAATATAAATTATGAAAAGAACTTTTCTGAGTAGGCACTTTTTGGCCTGAGTAGGGAGAGGAAATGAAACATGAATATTATTTTCTTTGGCATAACCAAATTATTCATAACTACTGTACTTTATCCTGGATTTATCTAACATTGATAAACTTTAAATTTAAGTCGAGGAAGTTATTTCCTAAATTTAGTACACCTATTTGTCATACTATCATCTGTCAGGTAGTCTAGCAGTAAGTAGATCATCCGGTCGATATATTCCAGATTTAAATCGATCTCAGATATCATATTCCCAAATTAATGGGAAGATTCCATATCCCACTCTAAAATGGGAATCAGGAATCATGACTCCTAATTAACCCCTCCTGGATTCATATAACTCAGCCGTTTTTTACTTGCTGCAGTTGCTTTATCCAACAACCTGTTTGCATAACTAGACCAAAATGCCTATTCCTAATTGGATGAAAAATTGCATTTTCTTCACCAATTGTTAAAATATACTATTAATTAATAAAGTGTATACACTGCTTTTAAATGAGATTCATTATAAATGTCACAAAGCTAGATGTGTACGAAGTTGGACCATTTAAAATAATTTACACAAATATTTCGGAGAGAGTGTTTATTTTATTTATTGTATAATAATAACACTCGTGACTAACTAACTCATAACTAACTCATACCAGACCTAGGAACTAGGAATAGGTTATTAATGTCATATACGTCATACAAGCATCAAGCACTTCACAATACACCAAATTTTTTTTGGGTCCAATAAAACCTGTCTTGTTGAACGCCTTTCTTTACTACCAGCCTAATTGAGCCGAGCTTAGACATTTTCATATTCTGTTTGTAAATATATTACGAAGGTAAAAACCTCAGTAGACTGGTCTTTTATCTAAATATCAATGTTAAATTAGAAATACCCCTAAATTCTTCATTTTTACCCTCAGTCTTTCTTTACGGCGAGTCTGAGGGTATTGTTAACTTACAGTCACAGCTGTCTGACTGTCACTCAATCTTGCCTGCCCTACACAATAATAAGAGACATAGCAATTAGATATCAATAGGGTAAATAGCTTATGGGTCATAGCATCTACATCTCATTTCCATTCATTAATATCTGTCTTGCACAGGAATCAATTGGGCACTGACTAGGTCTTCTTTTAAGGTAGGTCAGTGGATGCCGCTTGTAGAGAGAGTTTAGGGTTAGGCATCGAAACTCAATTCTCTGCAAGTTCCCTACTGATGACCCTTTCCTGTTGCTTGACTTATATCATTCCCACTTTTGTGTATTTTGTGTTTGTTTTGGCTTCTCATACTGGTTTGTTATTTATTGTGTTCCATATTGGAAATTATAAGCATAGATGGTCATAGATGTGACTTTTTGTCCCTCTGTCTCTCTGTCGCTTGGTCTTCCAGTCAATAACTAGGACTATTCATTAGCTATGACAGCCTTCCACTTCATATTTAAGGGTTAGACAAAGTGCATGATCTCAATGTACCTTTTCGCCTAATTAGGTCACCAGCACCTTTGACCTTGGCCCTATGACCTTTTAGGTTAATAGCTAATCTGGCCTGCTGTTCATGAACCAATGTCAAAAAGCTTTTGATACTCAGTGGATAGAAACTTTGTGTCTATTTTGTGGATTTCTATGTAATTAGGTCACCATGACCTTTGACCTTCGTTCAATGACCTATTTCCTAAATAATTAGTCTAGCTTGCAGTTCACGATTTTTTGGTGCACTACCAAATTATTCATTTCCAAAAATGGATTAATTTTTTAATTAACAATACAGTAAAACTTCCCATTTACGTTTTTGTCAGAATGCATGGCACTATTGCCAGATAAAGAGGGAACCAGATAGCAGAAGTTGAGCCAGATAGGCAGATTACCAAAGCCATATCAAAGTTTTGATGGCTGGTCCTTGATGGATCAGGGTTGCCACTGGTCAGGGAAAAGTCAGGGAGAAATTTTGAAATTCCAGGTCAGGGAAAAGTCAGGGAATTTCATTTTTGGTCAGGGAATTTTAATATTTTCAGAAATGTCAGGGAAAAGTCAGCGAATTTTAAAATGAAAATCTTTTTTGTGTGATACAGAGTTGATGTTTCCAGCTTTTCATTAGTAAGACCTTTTCTGGAAATTTTAGGCATAGAAATGTTGCTAGATCATGACTGATCCAGAGTTCTTGATATTTGTCGCGAAATTTTAGCATCAGATTTTATTCAAAATGTGTGATTTTTTAATCAAAAATGGTCAGGGAATCTCGTAATTAGTCAGGGAAAAGTCAGGGATTTTTTTTCGGAAAAATAGTGGCAACCCTGTGGATTGAGTATAGCATCAACACTACTCAATCGACCAAGCCTGATGAGCTCTCATGGCTTGACTGTTATCATAAGTCTTATCATAACATAGGTAATTAACACCAATAATTTTAATTACACACCAAAAATATGACCTGTTCCTTCCCTGCTGGTTGTCTCAACAGTTGTGATAACTGATTAGCAGTCCTTAGACATGCCATTTTAGTGGTTAAACTCTCTATAACGTTTGATAAAGACCCATCATAAAACGGGGAAGGGAGGGGGCCAGCCATTAGAAGGATGATTAAATATGAAAACAGGTTGTTGACTGATAAAATGGTCAGTTAAGGGGACGGTCATAGGAGTAACATTACTGTTTTACTGTACCATATAGCACGATGGGAGAAAATTCACAATTAGTATCTTGCGTAGTACATGTCAGTGGGAACCTATCAATAGGGTAAATAGCATTGATAATTTTATATCACACAGAGCAAATATAAATGACCCAATGCGACCTAATTATTGTGTTACAGTCAAACTCTGATAGTCCGGACCCCAGTAGATAACCTGAATTACGTCACCGTCACTGCATCTTAAGACAACTTCAACGTAATTGACACCCATTAGACCGTCAGACTCTCCTAGCCTATCTGTTTATTGAAGCAATTAGTGTTAATCACCTTGTGTCTGATAAGTCTTATCATAACAGTGAAGCACTCTAGCATGAAGGGGCATGACTGTTTGATAAAGACTGAGCCAATTAGAAGCCTGTTAACAAACTTTGGGATTAGAAATTGTTTTTTTTTACCCAGAAAACATGATAGAAGTTACAGTGACTTGTTTCTACTGATCATCTGCCTCAATTGTCAGATCTAATAGTCCGGACAATCTCATAATCCGACATTTTTTGCTTCTCCCAATTTCGTCTTATGCCATTTGTGATTTTATTAGGTCACTCTCATAAAATATTAAGACCTTTCCACCATGCACCATCACATTTACACCACCTACAAGTGAGGTAAAACTCAATTCTTCTGTCCTTTTCGTACAAAGTCGGCTAGGCAGGTGTCAGCTAGTCTGTTATGTTGTGAGTTGGTGGAGTGTGAGTGTATCGTTACAGGCACAGCTATCTGACTCTCACACAATCTTGTCCTCCCCCAATACTCAATACTAAAGACATAGCCATTAGATATCAATAGTGTGAATACATTATCGGTCATAGATGTGACTTTTGACATAACTTGGTCACCATGACCTGTCACCTTTGCGCCATGACCTTTTCTGTTAAAGACTTGTCTACATACTTGTCTGTCTCACTGTACATGCAGGCAAATAAACGCATTTAGATTTGACAATAAAAAGGTTATTTTGACAATTAATTTAAATAAAATAATGGTGAAACTTTGTTTTCATAACAATTTAACTTTTCTACTTTCAGATGCCGCTCTAGCCAACTTAGATGCATTAGCGAATGCTGTCACTGGAAACGCCAGAGGAATCCGACGAGATACGCCAACAGTAGCATCCTTCAGCAGAGCCATCAATGTTGGCCAGCCTCAGGGGACGTCCACTCCTGCATCAGGTGGACGTCAACGTAACAACCGTAACAACCGTACCAATCACACACGTCCATCTAGCCGCGCTCGCCAAGAGCGACAGTCAGCGGGTGTTAAGATTATCTGCCTGAGACCTGGAGCAGTAACCCACAGAACCGCCATGGTTGAAATTGACAATCTACAACGGGAAGGTTATGGTGAGTAATTCCCAAAATTGAGCTCTGATATGTGTCATAAAAATTGTTATGTATACTAGTATTGCACTTTTGCCTGTCTATACACAAAACAACATCTTTCCTTCTTTATCTTTTCAGGACTATTGCCAGGACTATCTACTCATCTTACGCCCCGTCAGGTATTAGACGTCCCAGCAAAGCGCTTTCCTTACAATTGGACAGCGTCTGAGCTGAAAAATCATCTTCTTGGATCTTACCCAAGGGTTATCGACTTTACTTTCATGAAGGGGAAGCCCAATTCTACAGAGATGATAGAGCTTGATGGCGACTTGACAGCACCACGCATTGCAGAACAAATTAAGAATGGCAAGCTCTATCTACTACCAACTGAAGTCAGAGAACAAGTAATTAACCATTTTCATCCCCACCTAATTGGATTTTTTTTTAAATAAATGTTAAAAATCATATAAAACCTTTTACACTAATTAGTAAAAGGATTATATTTGTGTTCCTTTTTTTTTTACAAACTCTTTCTTTTTATTTGTAGACAAATCAACCAGTCCAAGGAGCTGTCAGAGAACAACCTGATGAGACACCACGTGTCAACAGGGAAACCCGACCTCTTGTTAGACCTGCACAACCAACGCGCCTTCTTCAAAGGCTACCAGAGGATAACACACCGCCTCGGCCTGTCATTCAGCCTCTCGACCTAGACGACGAGCCAATGGACGTAACTGACGATATTCCACCTACTCCTGAATCCAACTCCACTGAACCAACTCAGGTATACTCACTTGATACTACTAAAATAACTATAACCACCCACTTCAATTTAATCATTTTATATTTTTGACCCCTTCTAATTATATTTCAATATTTTTGTAATCCAGGTAAGGACACGCTGTGAAGCTGGCCTACACACTCTGGATGGACCTGATATCCCATGTGAGTTGTGTCGCCAGGCGGGAGAGTATGCGCAATCCTTGGCAGCCGACCAAGCCGTAGCTAGTGAGGCTGCTTGGAAAGAAACATATGCCAACCAATTATCCCAGGTATTTTTTCTAAGATCCCATTCCAATATTTTAATTTAATATGAGTTTTACTTATCATTTATACAGTTGTAAATATTTCCAAGAAATTGCAAGATCTACATTTTTTATTACTGTCTGTTTTAGATGCGTGAGAAGGCCAAAGCCGATGTTACACTACCACACGAAGGTCCTGGTGGAACACGTGTATGTTTATCTCAGCCGGATGGCAGAACCATCCACAACTTCGCTCCCACTGACACTCTGAGGGTAAGTCTACAATAGTAGCTTCACTGTCTATTACATGTTATCCACCTGATGGCTCTGTAACAATGGACCTATGACTCTCAATGTGTATCCTGATGCCACATGCCTACTGGCCAAACCCGGATAATCCCTTTTTTAACAATCTAGTCTTGTGGTGTCACCTAGTGTTTAATGTGGATAAAATATCGTAATATTTTATAAAGAAAATTACTCTGCTATTTGTCCTCTCATCTATGTATTCTAATATTGTTTGATCATGGTTTAATGAGTATCATATTTTTGTTTCTTTAGAATCTCATCCTCCTAGTGCGAGCCATGCCACTTTCTTCCAGACATTTTACTCTTGTCGACAACACAAACCGCTTGGAATCCACTCAACTTGTTGCGACTGACCTCCTCACCACTGTAATAGCTCCTGCCACTAGATATCACATACAATGGCAATATTCTGAATGGGTAAGCAATCTAATATGGCTTTCTTTGGGTGATCAAACTGATGATTGCTACTCATGCTATTACTAGTTTCTAGTTTATTATGATATAAATATCAGATCTTTGTATTTTCCAGAGTCCTGAAACTACATCACAAGATCCGTCAGAAGGTGATGTAGGAACTGGAAAAGTAGAGGTTGATATTCCACTACAAGAACCAGTCATCATAGATGCCGATACTGATAACATTCCAGTAGAAAATCCAGCCAACCTAGATGTCAATAACAATGATGAGATGTATCAGGTCAGTTTGCACTCAAAGTCACACCTCTCCTTTTTTTGGTCTTTGTGTTTGACAACAATTATCTTACTTCCTTTTTTGTCTTTTAAACAGAGTATTGTCAGTGATGCAGAGGACACTATCAATCTTGTGTTAGATGACGATAGCGTTGCTAGCGAGCAGAATCGTGATGTACCAACCGAGTCACAACCAAACCCTCCTATTGATCCTGCTAGTCAAAGGTTAGTTCTATTCTATATTCAGTCAATATTTACACAATATACATGTACATCTCACTCATATTCAATCCTTAATTTTAATTACATTCGCTCATCAGTGTTGGTTTATACTGTCTTTTCAGAGACCTCATCATGGCATTAAAGGACTGTATGATAGCAGGTCGGAAGAACATCATGGACATTAGGAGGTCATCCGTGGTTACAGACTTCATGGCCGCAATCCGCAAACCACAGTTTAACCCGAGACGTGGCACAGATGTCCGGTTTCTTGATGATGACGGTAACATGGAGCCTGGCGTTGATGATGAGGGCATCACCAAGGAGCTCTTAAACCTAGTCATCACACAACTAAAAGGCAACCGTAAACTGTTTACTGGTCCACCTATGTCGAAATCTCTAAAACTCAACATGAGGGGTAAGTTATTTCATTGTGCACACTTTTATAGCTGATCAGTATCATTTCATTATATAACATTCTGCTATTGACATTCTGTAATATATTGTTTCTTTTGTAGAATGGTATAATAACAGTTACTATGAGGCTGGACTAGTCCTCGGTATTTCCCTTCTCTGTGGGGGTCCTACCCTCGCTTTCCTGTCGGACAGACTCCTCCACATGATAGCCCATGGCTATCACAGTCTGTTTGGGAAACTTGACCCTGAACAGCTCCGCGAGGATGAGGAAATATCTGTAGTCACACTACAAAAGCTTCTTCAGGTATTTAACTCTATAGTACCTTATAAATGTACCTAATGTTTGTTAAAGTTTCTAACTGATTTAGTTTCCTTTATAATGTTTTATATTTCATCAAACACAGCTATCTTCATGATATCTAAATCACTTCGTTAATCATTATTCTCCTCCCTCATCCCCAGATAAAGGATGCTCGGAATGTGGAACTACTACAAGCCGTGTGTTTTGAGATGCCGTTACTGCAGCAGATAAGCTGTGATGAGCGTGTCATAACAGAGGAGAACTTTGAGGAGACAAAGAAGGACCTGATAGACGAGGCAACCTATTATCTAATAGTTGCCAGTCAGGAGTCTGCCATAAGACAGTAAGTTATGATTCTGCCTTTCTTTTATTCTAAAATTTACAAGTCAGATTCTTGTCAATCGTAATTCTGAATCCTACTCTAAAACATTCTGTAATTCTTTTTTCAGATTCATAGAAGGAATAGATGCAACTGGCGCCGTCAGTGCAATCAGGAGACATCGCTCTACCTTTGTCGCTATGTCTACTCCTCCAGTACTGACAGCCTCCCTCCTCACACAAGCGTTAGACAAACAAGTATCCCACTCAAGCAGGCCACACAGCCGCCAGGCAGAAATTGAAGCTGTTGGCTGGCTCGAAGCTTATTTGAAAGAAGTTGAAGGTGAATACTTTTTTATATTTCAATGGAAAACTGTAAATATCAGCTTATTTCTAAAGTGCTATTCCATTAAAATATCAATAGTCTTTATTTTGGAACTGACCAATCACACATGTATTTTCTTGTAAAAAGTTCAACACCTAGAATTTAAACTGCACTAGCCCTAAACATCTTGACTTTTCTAACCAACATTTTTGTCTCTATTTATTTTTCAGATGGTCGTTGGGAAGGAACCACACTGAGCCTCTTTTACCAGCAGCTGACTGGTCTCCCAGAGATTGGCGTACACGGCTTGGCTAATGTGTCGATTAGTTTCCAGGAAACACCAACTACAAGATTCGCTACCTGTTTTAACGAGATAATCCTATCATCCATTCAGCCTACGTACAGAGACTTTGCTAAGTGTGTGGACTGGGCTACTCATGGAACCTTTCTCACATTCAGCCGGCGCTAATATGAGATCGCTGTCACACCTACATTATCACTAAGCTCTGCCTGTACTGTAGTACTCGTCTAGTACTCTGAATCTCAAAAGACAAGTCATAGAAATGATGGTATAGTAGCCTAGTCTAGGCTTTTACTGTGCCAAATATCGCAACAATATGTGAATCTCATTATTTCTGTGTCTGTGATTTAAAAATATACTAGAGACCTCATTGGCTAATACTGTGATAAACAGCAACAATATGTGAATCTCATTATTTCTGTGTCTGTGATTTAAAAATGTACTAGAGACCTCATTGGCTAATACTGTGATAAACAGCAACAATATGTGATTCCTGAATATGGCAAAGGATCAGGCCATGGCGCGCAGTCTGGAGTAGAGTAGTCCCGACTGTAAGACATGCTTTTCTATAAAAAAACATTTTGTAAATATTTAAAGTTTATTACTGCCGTATTATTAAGTACCGTCCACATTGCTATTTCTATGAGAATGTACTTTTGTACATGTATATATTATTTACAGCCGCTAGCTTATTATTATAGTAGTTACATTGTTTCTATGTCCAATAAGTCAAAAAGGGTGCTTTTATTTTTACTGATTTATTGAAAGGATTCCATCCAAGGCTGCTATCATCACACTGTACTCTTGTACATTTTGTCTTTTATATTTTTGAATATGTCTATAGTCAGATTAATTTAGTTTAGTATTTTTGTTGTACATATTACTATTACCAAACAAACCCGGTGCTTTCATAGATAATTTCTGTGAACTGTGACTTTATCAAAACAATATTATAAGTTAAATTACAAGTAAATGCCTCATTTTGTACATTTTCAAAGTGTACATTGAGGTTGATCTTTGATTAATATACAGATTAATTTGTATTTTATACCAGTATACAGGTATATGAGATTTAAACTTTCCACGCAATTCAGTGGATATAAAAGATTTAAGAATTCAATAATTGTCAGAATTTTCCTGTACATTTTCAAAATGTACATTTAGGTTGATCTTTGATGTATATATAGTTAAATTGATATTTTATCCCAGTATACAGGTATATGAGACTTTCCACACAATTCAGTGGAAAAAAAATATTCAAGAATTGTATTCTAGGTCATAATAGGATTTATTCAATTGTATATAAAGATCTATAAAAGTTCTTCAGTATTTGCTAAATATAAATCCTGTGATGTACATTTATTATAACATTAATTTTATTAGTATGTAACATAATATATGCTATACTATATATTAATAATAAATATTACCTAAAGGGTATTGTCTGTGTTGTTTGCATTTTTATTATTATTTAAGAGTGCTCTTAATGATTTAATTTATTATGACTGCTAAGTGATAATGCAGATTAGGATTACTAACTTATACCAGACTTATAGGCATAAACATAGTAGGAATACTTTAGGAATGTCATTTAAAGTAACATTACTAAATGATACCAGAACTATATGGGATATACATAGTAGGGATAGGTTAGGAATGTCATATAAAGTAACATTACTGAATGATACCAGGCCTATGTGGGATTTATATAGTAGGGATAGGTTAGGAATGTCATATAAAGTAACATTACTGAATGATACCAGGCCTATATGGGATATACATAGTAGGAATAGGTAAGGAATGTCATATAGTGTAACATTACTAAATGATACCAGGCCTATATGGGATATACATAGCAGGGATAGGTTAGGAATGTCATATAAAGTAACATTACCATATGATACCAGGCCTATATGGGATATACATAGTAGGAATAGGTTAGGAATGTCATATTAAGTGTCATTATTAAATGATACCAGAACTATACGGGATTTACATGGTAGGAATAGGTTAGGAATGTCACATAGAGTAACATTACTAAATGATACCGGGCCTATATGGTATAAACATACAAGGAATAAGTTAGGAATGTCACATAGAGTAACATTACTAAATGATACCAGGTCTATATGGAAATTATATAGTAGGAATAGGTTAGGAATGTCATATAGAGTAACATTACTAACTGATACCAGGCCTATATGGGATTTATATAGTAGGAATAGGTTAGGAATGTCACATAGAGTAACATTACTAAATGATACCAGGTCTATATGGAAATTATATAGTAGGAATAGGCTAGGAATGTCACATAGAGTAACATTACTAAATGATACCATGTCTATATGGAAATTATATAGTAGGAATAGGTTAGGAATGTCATATAGAGTAACATTACTAAATGATACCATGTCTATATGGAAATTATATAGTAGGAATAGGTTAGGAATGTCATATAGAGTAAGATTACTAACTGATACCAGGTCTATATGGGATTTATATAGTAGGAATAGGTTAGGAATGTCACATAGAGTAACATTACCAAATGATACCAGGCCTATATGGAAATTATTTAGTAGGAATAGGTTAGGAATGTCATATAGTGTAACATTACTAACTGATACCAAGCCTATATGGGATGAACATAGTAGGAATAGTTTAGGAATGTCATATAGGGTAACATTACCAAATGATACCAGGCCTATATGGAAATTATATAGTAGGAATAGGTTAGGAATGTCATATAGAGTAACATTACTAAATGATACCAGGTCTATATGGAAATTATATAGTAGGAATAGGTTAGGAATGTCATATAGAGTAACATTACTAACTGATACCAGGCCTATATGGTATATAACACATACTAGGAATAGGTTAGGAATGTCACATAAGAGTAACATAACTAAATGATACCAGGTCTATATGGAAATATTATATAGTAGGATAGGTTAGGAATGTCATAATAGAGTAACATTACTAAATGATACTAGGGCCTATATGGGATTATTATAGTAGGAAATAGGTTGAGGAATGTCATATAGAAGTAACCATTACTAAATGATACCAGGCTTATGGTTATAAATCATACTAGAGATATAGGTTTAGGAATGTCACATAGAGTAACATTACTAAATGATACCAGGCCCATATGGTATAAACATACTAGGAATAGGTTAGGAATGTCACATAGATTAACATTACGTACTGATACCAGGCCTATATGGGATTTATAATAGTAAAAAAAAAAGGGAATAGGTTCGAATGTCACATAGAAAGTAACTTCTAAATGATCACAATGGTCTATATGGAAATTATATAGTGGAAAAGGCTAGGATGTGAATATGAGTACATTACAAAATCATACAGGCTATAGGTATAAAACATACTAGAATAGGTGTAGAGAATGTTCAATAGAGTAACTTACAATCATAACAGGCATATGGGTAAACTACTAGGAATAGTTCGGAATGTCATATATGGGTAACATTAACTCATGATACGGCTATAGGGATTAACTGGTAGGAATGGTTAAGGAATGTCGATATAGGGTAAATTAAACCAAAATTGATAAAAGGTATTTATATGGGATTATATATAGTGAGGAATAATAGGTTAGGGAATGTTCATATAGAGTACACATTACCAAATGATACCAGGCTATATTGGATTATTTAGTAGGAATAGGTTAAGAGAAATGTATATAGTGTAATTACTAACTTGATACCCAAGCTATATGGGATGAACATAGTAGGAATTGTTTAAGGAATGTATATAGGGTACATTACAAATGATACAGTCTATATGGAAAATTTATATAGTAGGAATAGGTTAGGAAAATGGTCATACTAGCGTAACATTTAATAACTGATGACCTAGGCCCTATTATGGGAATTTATTATAGTAGGAATAGGATTAGGATATGTCATATGAGTACATTATTAAATGATACCTCAGGTATATGGTATAAAATACTAGGAATGGTTTAGGATGTCAGCATAGAGTTTAAATTACTAAATTGATACGAGGTCTATATGACATTATATAGTAGGATAGGTTAGGAAGATGTCAATAGAGTCCATTACTAAATGATACAGGCCTATATGGGATTTTATAATAGTAGGAATAGGTTAGGAATGTCTATAGAGTAAACAATTATCTAAATGATACAGGCATATATGGTATAATACTAGGAATAAGGTTAGGAATGTCACAGTAGAGTAACATTTACTAAAGTGATAGCAGGCCCTATAGGTATACATACTAGGATAGGTTAAGGAATGTCACAGTAGATTACATTACGTACTGATATACGCAGGCCTATATGGGGATTTATAATAGTAGGAATAGAGAGTTAGGATGTAAATAGAGTAACATCTTAAAAATGATACAAGGTTCTAATATGGAATTATACTAGTTCAAGGAATAGGCTAGGATGGTCATAATAGAAGTAATTAACCGAATCATACCAGGCTATATGGTATAAACTACTAGACTGTTCGAATGTCATTAGATCCCATTAAACAATCATAACGCAGGTATAGGATAAACATACTAGGAATAGGTAGGAAATTCTAATAGGGTAACATTACTAAATGATACTCGCGGCTATATGGGATAAACATAACATTGTAGGAATAGGTTAGGAATGTTATAGGTAATTACAAAATTTCAGGATCTATAATGGGATTTATATTAGTGAGAATATAGGTTAGGAATGTATATTAGAGTAATTACCAATGATACAGGCTATATGGGATAACCATACTAGGAATCGGGTTAGGATGTCAGGATATAGCAGTACATTATATATGATACGCAAGGGCCTTATGGGATTTTCATAAGTAGGATTGGGGTGGGAATGTCATTAAGTTTGTAACTTACTAACTGGAATACCTGAAGCCTTATGGGATGAACTAGGTAGGGATAGGTTAGGAATGTCATATAGGGTACATTACCATGATACAGAGGTCTATATGGGGATTTATATAGTGGCATCTGGTTAAGGAACTGTCATTATAGGGTAACATTAGCAAATGATACCGCAGGTCTATATGGGTTATATAGTAGGCATATGGTTAGGACTGTCATATTTAGGGGTAACATTACCAAATGATACAGGTCATTATGGGATTTATATACTAGGAAATAGTCAGGAATGTCATATAGGGTAATTACTAAATGATACCATACATTTAATGACTTACTTTGTGTGATGTTTTCTTTGAAGGGAGGGAGTGTTGAAATGCTTGAGGCTTGTTTTGTGTGGATCTTCAGTCTGGGAGGAAGGTAGGTGAAGTTTTTTCTTGTTAAAGGTAGAGAAGGACGTGTGAAATAATTTAGGAAAGTTTATATGTGATTCGTCAGTCAAGAGGGAGGTGTGAAGGGTTTTAAATTGGTTCAATGTGTCGTGCCAGCTAAGGTGTTATTGCTTACATTTTAATGTGTGAAAACTTGTCCTGTAGATGATATATAAGGCAGCTCAGTTGTTCTGTCAGATTATATGTTCAGATGAACAGTGAACAGCAACTGCCAGGTCAAGTTTTGTAGAATCCATCTACAAAGCTAACACGAGTTCTGGGAACCGTTTCCGGGGTCACTACCTACCAGTGACTCCTTCCAACTCTAAACAAACTGATGAGAGATTGACACGATGTGTGGATTGACTCGATCGGGAAATAAGCTACCAAACCTGACGTGATGGAGTATGGACCAAGAAACTGCAGCAGGGGCCATCCATTTACATTGGGTGAAAAACACTACATTTCGTCAGGAATATAAAAAAAATCACTTTTTTTTGGGTAATTTTATTTTTAAACCTCAACCTGTTTCAAATATACTTTTTAAATCTGAAAAAATGGTTTGACAACACGATTATTTTATAGCTTCAGATATGAAGGACAGATGGGCAAAGAGGCAGACATGAGTCGCAGAATGGGTATATGATTAATGTGATGGCTAGACCCGTCTGCATAAAGAATAACTGAAGGTAACATTTTTTTCTTATTTTTTGCTAAAGTTCTTGATTAAACTATGTATATCTAATTAACATTCTTTACATTTTGCATGTTGTGGGAATGCAGCAGGAGAGATGGGAGGTCGGCGGACCCAGACGCAGGCCCTACCAGATGCAGCGAGGTACAGGATGCAGGAACGCTACCAAGAATGCAGGACGCACCATGCAGAACGCTACTCGAGGGAGGACGGCTAACACACGATGGGGAGGCGCAGAGATTGGCGTCGTCACTCCACGCAGGAGGCCGACCCAGGTGCAGGAGACCTTCCGAGCTAGCAAGAGGCGATGAGTACAGGATGAAGCCGAAGATGCAGGAGGCAACAGACACGCAGAAGGGAAGACACAGCTGCAGGCTGTCACCAGCAGGGAGACGCGACAGAGATTGGAGGACGTGATGATGGAGAAATGCGGGCGAGACAGAAGGAGAGGGTCAGACAAGGATGTCAACAGGGTCACACAGAAGAAATGAACAGTTTGTACATTGATCTAATAGGCAAGACTATATTCACTATCATTTTTGGATAAATAAACCAGCAATAAAAATCTATATTGATCTTGTTACTGAAAGATTGATGCGATATGTAATAAAGATTTATCTAAAGATTATCTTTCTTGGTTCTATTTTATTTCGTATTTTTACTCTATCCTTTTTCATTTGATAGGAACACGTTATTTATCAGGAATTATAGGTGATAATGTCAATTTGTAACAGTCAATTACACTAATAGTAATACAGATTTCTGCTAAGAACACTGAAATGAGTAAAGTGCAAATCTTACTTATTGGGGAATATATTTATTTGGAAAACTAGAATTGCAAGTAATGGGGCATATAATATTTTTTCATTTTCAAAAAATAATATAACCTTTATGACATGATTATCACAGGCACAATATATAACTTCCTAACAGTATACAGCTTATCAAGTATCACTAATAACTTATTATCAAATTCAAACCAATTTGTCAAAATTAACTTAAATTTTTACTAATAATTAAATTTTGTTAATCCATTTATTTTATCTTATCGATTATAGCTCCAATTTATTTTACATGGGTACCATAAAAATGATCCACAAATATAAGTATAACTTCCATTATCACATTGGTAAAAAATAAAATGGATGTCTTTGATTTCAACGATGAAACTAACGGGTCTAAATTCTTATTTTTTACCTGATAAAAATAATTAGAATATAGAGACAGTTACCATATTATCAATAAAATTGGAACAGCATTTAAGTTTGAGATATTTACATATAAAAACAGGAGTAGAAACATGATATAACAGCTTCAGAGTGAACTTAATCTCTAAAGATTTGGCACTAAAGTTCGCATATTAGGGACTTACTGAAGATAAAGGCATTTTCACAGTCATTAAAATATAAACAATGTATCAATATCAGTTATCTTAGATTTTGGATAATATCATGGAATCTGATCCAGAACATGAATGAGGACAGTGAGTTTTAAATAGATACTTGCATTACAAATACAATACAAATACATATTGTAATGGTATATAATATATAATATTAATAGGTATCAACTGACTGTTGGCATAGGGTTATCGTTAATATGAATAGACAATAATCACGTGTTACAGAATGTCTCAGACTTCTTATTACAGGATCACATTTGTTTATTCAACCAAAATAAAGTCAGTCATAATATCACAGGCTTTAGCTGTTGCTAAGCTACGGTTGGGTATCATAGGAACGAATCACATAATGTTTGATGGTGTCCAGTGAAGGTGAATAGTATAAATGGTGACGGTGGGTAGTGGGAAGGTACTTGGTAATCATGGTGACACAGGTGTAGTGAGGTGACTGGTTCCCATGGTGACACAGGTGTCAGTGAAGGTGACTAGTCTCCATGGTGCACAGGTGGTCAGTGAAGGTGAAACTGGTAATCCATGGATGAACAGGTGTCAGCTGAAGGTGACTGGTTCCATGGTGACACAGGTTGTAGTGAGGATGACTAGTATCATGGTGACACAGGTTGTCAGTGAAGGTGACTGGTATCATGGTGACACAGGTGTCCGTGAAGGGTGACTGGTATCCATGGTGAACAGGTGTCAGTGAAGTCGACTAGTATCCATGGTGACCAGGGTGTACAGTGAGGTGACATGTATCCAATGGTGACACAGGTGTCAGTGAAGGTGAACTGAGTATTGCCAGGCTGCACAGTGTCAGTGAAGGTGACTGGTATCCATGGTGACAAGGTGTCAGTGAGGTGACTGGTATCCTCATGGTGACCAAAACAAATTGACAGGTGGCTCAGTGAAGGTGACTAGTATTCCATAGGTGACAACAGGTGTCAGTGAAGGTGACTAGTATCATGGTGACTTCATAATACACAGAGGTGTCAGTGGAAGGTGAGCTGGTTCCATGGTGAACACAGGTGTCAGCTGAAGGTGACTAAGTTGATAGGCAGCAAGATACATACGCGATGCTGTGCTATTGACACAGGTGTCAGTTAAGGTGGACTGTATGGCTGTGATGTGTACATGTGACACAGGTGTAGTGAAGGTGATGTATCCATGGTGACCAACTAAGTCAATCAGAATGGTTCAGTGGGTGACTGGTATCCATGGTGGACACAGGTTGTCAGTGAAGGGTGACTAGTATCCATGTGACAACAGGTGTAGTGAAGGGTGATCAGTATCTCATGGTGCCACAGGTGTCAGTGAAGGTGATAGTTCCTGTGAAGCAGGAGACAGTACGGCGCGGTAGACATGATGGGCAATGTCCTGTCTCACACACCTCGCATGGTTGATTGTTCCTTGAGTCCTCGCGCACATCATCGGTCACTGGATCAGGGAATATGCATCCAGACGGACTTCTGACTGTCAGGTTTGGTCTCCTCTGGGACGGCGACCATCGGTCATCGATACGGTAGTTTGGTAATACCCTCTCGGTAGGCGCGATGAACGTCAGTTACACCCAGTGTACCACTGTTCTGTTTCAGTCTAATACCTGTCTGTACAAAGAGTTCTCTGGACTCTTATTGTGTTCTGTTACGGAATCGGATGGCGATTCCAACTCTGGCGTAATCTGCAGATAGGTGATACATATTAGTTACACCTGGAGATAGTTATATATGGTAGATCTTTAGTTAGATGCAAATTTAATTTATGTAATTTGAAACAAATGGCTGAATTTCATGAAGAAAATGGCTGAATTTCCAATAGCATTTAGAAAATCGGATGTGGTGACATGTCATTTGAAGAGGGTACTTTTGTGAACGCGTGTAATTTTTCAACAAAATACAACAACGGTACTTATGAGCAAGTAAATAGGTAAGTATTATATAG
>OLKM01003741.1:0-30989 GCA_900291075.1 Melanogrammus aeglefinus | reverse complement strand
CCTTCAGCAACGAGTTGTGGTTGAAGACTTTAAGGGTGTTACATTGTTGGGAAAACGTGTGCCTCCTACAAAGTCTGAAGCGACAAATAAACAGGACGGCCCAGAGACACTTCCGTTGTCTCAAGAGGAAACATGGAGGAAGCGAAGTAAAAATAATAAAAGAAAGTCCAAGTACTTCAACCCCCCTCCTCCAACGAAAAAGAGAGCTGTTCAGGCAAAAACATACATGCCTAATGAAACATCGTCAGATGCAGGAGAAAAGCTAAAGGGATCCTGTCCACATTGGGGAGGAGAGGGAATCATTGGACAACAAAGAGTGTCAATAACAAACACCTGTACAATTGACAACCTCCTGTACATGCTGTATCTCTCGATGAAGAGACCATGCATTAAAAACGATCTGAAAATAGTTGCTCACCTTGACCCGTGGATTTCTACCCTGCTTGAAGTTAACCAGCTATTTGAACAGAGGGAGTGGTCCCAGGGAAAGCTGCTGTGGCTGAACAAAATTGACAGATTCAAGGGAAACTCATGGGATTGCTTCGGGACTGAGGAAGACTTTGTTGCTTCTCGACTGGACTACTTGGTCAAAACTGAATTCCAACAGAATTGCAAGAATTCTGCTTGCCCTGTGGCAAAAAGGACATGCAACTCTGTTGACATCATGTAAGCATTTCCCTGTTTTTTTAAATGAACTTAATTTCCTGATTTTGGTAAATCAAATGAATGTACTTTTATTTATTATTAATTAATTGTATGAACAAAGAATGTCTCTTGAGTTAATGATGAAGATTATACACATTAATGTTAATTTACTTAGCTTTTTTCAATTATGTTTTATTCTATTTCCAGATGTGCAGATTTTGGGAACTTACAGGCTGATATTGACAAGTGGGCAAATGAATCCCTAAGAATTCTTCCTTGCAAAAGGTAAGTTCATGCATATATTTCAGATAATTCATTGTTAAAAGTATATACCTAACAGTTCCACTGATCTACGTACATGTAAATAATTGCTTTAGGTATGAAGACCAACTATACATTTAGCTGACCTTGATCAATCATATAGATGTGACCATTGTACTGTTACATTAATTCAATGTTCTCAAAACATTTAAAAAAGTCTCTCAGAACCTAGTCATGGAAAGCCTTTATGCAATTATAAGCAACAGAGAAATATCACCCATATTTTACAATTTAAATTAAACCATTTCAAGCCTGCCTCAGCATCAAGGTTCAGCCGCTTTTTGTTATTAAAGTTTCAATGCTCTAATAAAGTCTTATAATATGTTGAGTTTAACATTTCATTTTATTAAGCCAATTAGTCTTTATTCTTCCATTTATCTCAACAGAGCTCTGAAACCATGCCATATTAATGAGACAACACAGCAGCGTGTCTTCGTGCATGGAGAGCCATGTATTTTACTGGTCTCAGTAATCAACCCTGGGAACCTAACAAACAGGCATCATCCTACAGCCTTGCCACATCTGGTAACAATTCTTGGTGGAAAGTAAGACTCACATACAGTACATATAATGTAATTGGCTGTGTTAAGATTTTGCTGTTTGTTTGAACTTGTTCCATGAGTTTATATTGCTATTTTACAGTCTTTTGTATAATACTCTTGTCACAAAGGTACCAGCCAGCTGCTGTGACATATCACCTGCCTTCAAACCACTTTGTGGCATTCCACAAATTAGGTTTGGATAGAAGCTGGCATTTTTATGATGGCCTTGAAGAAGGTAAAAAGCCCAGAAGAGGAGATACTGTCATCAAAGAGACGACCATCCAAAAAAAACTTGGGGCCAACTCCTGTGTTGGCCACATTGTTATGGTCAGAGTAAGTTTGAACGACTAGTTTACAAAAAAGAAAGCCTTAACTTGTCAAAATAATTTAAGTCCTGCATGCCATCAATAACCCCCCCATAAAAATCATTGCAAATCTTCTTCTGCTTTAGAACAAAGCAGCAGAAGCTGTTGAAGCCAAGCGCATTCAGAATGAAGAGCTGGTGGAATTAGTCGTGAACAACGGCGTAGATGAAAGACTCCCGTAATCCCATTTCTTTCATGGGTAACACTTTACAATAAGGTACGCAAAAACGCTGGTGTAGGACTGAGGAACGAATGAGGAACGAATGATGGGGAGACGACCAGGGGGGCCCTGAACAGTGCCCAACAGCCGGCCTAAGTGAGTAGTCAGTAACTACATGAGGAGTTACTGTAAACAGACTAGGGATACTGTATTCGTTACTGAGTAAACGGACTGCATGAACAACCAGAGCCCAACAGGGCCCTAAGGAGTTACTCAGTAACTACTGCAGGAGTACTGGTAAACCAGGACTAGGGGATACTGTATTAAGTCATCATTCCTGTGAATTAGCAAACTGACCAATTGATTATGGAAAAGCAACTGAATTTTCCTGGATTCACAATTAGTAATTAAATTAACAGGACACAGACGGCGATGTTTGCTTCATATTTAAAAGATATTTCACAATGATACACACAGTACATAGCATTAATAATTCACATTATAAGTTTATTATGTGGCATTAGTAATGCTTGAAGGTTAAAAGCTTGCTCCCACCGCTGCAGGGCCACGTTTGTAAACCTGCCGCCCTTGGTTTCAAGCCGCTGTCGAGGGATGGCTTGTCCCACACTGGATCGACTGGTGGAGCGGATCTGACTTTGATGATGAGTTGTTAACTTCGATTCGCGAACCATTGGTTTCACCAGTAGTTAAGCTTTTTGAACCATTCGTTCACCAGTAGTTAAGCTTTTTCAACCATTCGTTTACCAGTAGTGAAGCTTTTTGTGTACCTTCTGTAACAGTAACTGCATCAGACTGAGTTGTTGCTTCTTGTTCGCGAACCATTCGTTCTCCAGTAGTTAAGCGGTTTTCAACCATTCGTTTACCAGTAGCGAAGCTTTTTGAATCATTCGTTACAATAGTGAAGGCTTTTTGTGTTTTTCCTTTTTATACCTTCAATGTAAAGTAATGCATGCATACGCAGTTGTTACTCTTTCCGCGAACCATTCGTTTCACCAGTAGTTAAGCTTTTTCAACCATTCGTTTACCAGTAGCGAGTATCTGGTTTAACCCATTCGTTTGACCAGCTAGTGAAGCTTTTTGTGTACCTTCATGGTAAATAATGCATCATACTTGAGTTGTTACGCTTCGCGCCCAACCATTCGTTCACCATTAGTTAAGCTTCCTTCAACCCATTCGTTTACCAGTAGTGAGAGCTTTTTGAATCATTCGTTTTACCAGTAGTGAAGCCACTTTAGGGTCTAGTTATAAAAACGCCAAACCACTGTGATGACATATGAAGGATCTTACAGACACTTAAGTTAAACATATAACATAAATAATAACATAATAACGGGGTAATACAGAAAATTTTAACAATTTTAAACACAAAACAAGAAACAAAAAAAGGCATTTTAAAATGGACAAAAACAAAGGCTGCACTTTTAACAAGGCATTCTGCCGATGTCACTGAACAAATCAACCAAAAACAAGGGCCATTTTAAAAATGGAACAAAAAAGGCACCTAAAAAAACAAAACAAAACCTGCCTCTCTCATTTACTATGCCCGGTGTCCAATTTGCCAAAAGTTCCCCGTTGCGTTTTTTTTTTCATTCAACCTTATCCTGAAGGTGCCTGCCAAAAATTCTCTAGGTTACATTTTTGCCGAAAAAAGATAAAGTGTCTCTCCCTGGTGGGCATTGATGCCCTCAGCTGGTTCATACAGTCCTTGTCAACAGCCTGATAGCTCGAAATGGCGGCCGCTTGCTTGCCTACCGTTTTTCGCGTCAACCCCGACTTTGACGTAGTGCCTCAGTTTTGTCATGGCCCTTTTCACTGCTACAGTGGAGAACGCGCCTGTAGCGATCCATGACTCTTCTGGGGTGAGACTGAAACAAAGAAAATTATAAACAGATGTAACTGTAATAACAGTAGTATTTGTAAGGCATGATGGTGCAGTTGGCTAGGGGTTTACTAGTATTAATACGAGTGTGCTTGTAGTAGTGTTATATAGTGGTACAGAGTATAATAATATCTATCATTAAATTTCCAGCTAGTATCAAGAGTACTGTGAGTGTACTGTTATGGTGCGAGTACTATTTCTGTTCTCTTAACAGTAGGTATTATAAAACAAATGAGCCACAACTAGAGAGTTAAAGTGAAGCACTGCTATAAGTTTAGATAAGTGGTAGAATAAGTCATATATCGTTAAGTGATTATTTGAAAGCCATGTTCAGAGTGGCCTTTGATATTATAAGCAGACTTGGCGACCAGCTGAATCAACCAGCTGATTGTCCATACCATAGCATTTGTAGGCAAGGCTTTTTCCTTTTTTATTACAGTGGTCAGTAATATTTGTTGGGAAGTTGGAAACAAAGACTGGGTTAGCATTCAAGGTTGATAACTGTAGTACACCACAGATGCCCCGCCTTTTATCCCCTGCGTTGCCAACGTACCTCTCTTTCCTATCTTGGTGTTCTTTTTTGTTCCTTTCTTCCCTTTTTTTTTCTGCTGTCTTTTTTGTTGTTGCTGTTGGTCCTCTTCTCTTCTTCTTCTTCTTCTTCGCTTCTTCCTCTTTCTGAAGAAGATGATGAGGAAGAGGAGCGAACTGTCGCGAGGAGGATTGAGGAGGAGGTGGAGGAGAGGATTTTCAGATACTCTTTTCGTGCAAGGAGGGCGCTGCCGTTCACTTGGTCCTCTTTATTTGCAGCGCCAAAGCTGAAACAAGCAAGACGATAAGCACGTTACTAGTTCACCAATAGGGGTGTGAAATTATCACTTCATCCAATCACTCTAGCGTTATAATTATAACTTAAATTACACCTGGGCTCCCCCACTTTAGGGTAGAGTGATTGAGATTTTTGGATGGCAAGAAAAGACAAACAAATCAGATCTTCCACCTTAATGGAAAATAGAGGTCAAGACAAAAACGATCTATTTCTAAAACTGCCATGGCAGCCCTTAGCCCTGTGACATCACTGTTAGCTTGCCATCACAAGGTTCAAAAGTGAAACTTAAAAGTATTTTACATTATGCCCAAATGGGGTATCAAGTGGCTATAGATTAATAATAATTGATGAAAAGATCTGCGCAGTTCCTGGCTGTTCAGGCCATGCAATGTTTACAGTAACAATGACGGTCGTCTGCAGCACACCTTCTGGCATCATATACTGCCTCCTCTCGTTAGCATAAAGTGCTGCCTTTTTGGGCAATCAACATGAAATTCAAGCCATTGGCCTCCTTGCACAACTGTCTACCAGTGTCCAATTTCAGTTACTTTTCAACATACAGTTCTAGGGGCTCCCATGAGACTTCAAGGGTTGAATAAAAAAGAGGGTTAGGGTTAAATAAGAAGGGAGCCAAATTCCAATGCTTGCCCCCAAAAACAACCTGAACACATTTAACGTTTTTCCTCCTCATTCCCACCCCTCCACTGTTTCTTGTTCAGTGAGAGAAGTAGGCAGTAGCCGTTCCTCCAGGTTTTGGATCGCGGACGGAAGGATTGTGTGGGTCTGGGTCCGGCCCAGCCCGCCATTTGCTGGTGCCTGTCTTATATGGTATGGTTATTGAAATGTTTTGATTCCAAATGGGTTGTTGTGTGTTTTTTTGCCTTAAAACCATCAGATGCCAGATAAATCCTAATACTGTTATTTCAAATTATTTTCATTATCGATTACCTTCAGACAGGTTGGTTCCGTTAAAGAAGTCCCTTTGCATTCTCCAAGGACTTAATTTTTTTCTTTTGCATTCCGAGCTTTACTTCCAGACAACGTTTTCTTGTTTGATGCGCTTCAAAGCGATGAAATAGCTGTTGGAGCTACTGAAAGAACCTGTAAGGACATGTAAATGACACAAACGTAATTAACATTCGGGATTTCTCTCGTCATTCAATAGCACATTAATCAAAAACAGCTGACAGCAGGAATAAAAATGGAATGTAATTTCAATGTGACACACAACCTTACCTTGAGCTGCTACTCTTTTAGTAGCTGGTGTACGTGTCTGACTCATGTCAGCCCCATCACTGCAGCACACTACAGCTTCGAAGAGGAGAAAGAAAAGGCAATTAGTAATTAGTGTTGCAAAAGTATACTCAAATATGTTAATGCCGTTAGTGAAATATGTCAAATGGAGCTCCATTGTGGTCACACTTTAGCAGCAGCATGTAGAACCAAAAAAAACTGCCTGTCTGCTACACCACTGGTTGGCTTACCTGACCTCTACCAGCAATGCAGGGTTTTGGTAAAGCACAGAGGAAAAATCCTCCAACATAGGAGATAACTGGGGGCTTCTCTTTCTGCTCTGGAACTCTTTAATCCACTATATGTTTACACATCACAAACGTAGGCAATGTCCCAACAAATTGTAAAGAAATGAGATTGTCACATAACTTATCAAAAATGAGATCACCATGGCACCATGGTGTGATTATTTTGTCCATAGTTGGAGGAACCATGTCAAGGCATGATGTGCTTAATGATCTAAGTATAATCTTCAACGACATTCCATTAGCAATTATATTGTTAACTTTATACTTTCACCAGTCATTAAATCCGAGTATAATTTTAAAGTATGCTTAACATTAAAATAAAATAAAAACGATTTACTGCTTCCTCTGGCCGCAGTGGGCTACTGTGCTGTTCAGATCTTTCCAAGCTGAACTCGAATCTGATGGCACTGTAACATTTTGGAGCTACAGAAAGCATGGTTCGGTGTAAGGGGCTCAAAAACTTATGAAAGATCTGATGAATGCATACAGAGTACGTTTTTGCGTTAATTTGAAAGATTGTATTGGATACCTTAAATATATTACAGTAATACTATAGTTTAAGAATAAGAGTTTATTCACTTTGGGCAATGACATTATCCATTGTCTTAATATTATAATAGGTAATAATAATATGTATGAATCACTATGTCATTTTAATAGAGAAAAAATCTTCATCAACTCATTTGTCATGGTTCCACAAAGCCCATTGGTATAAGACTGTTTTCAGGAATAGTTGTTAACATTTGACACATACTGTAAGTAACTATGGGACTAAAGGGAAAAAGAAAAAAACCCTTGGAAAAGTAGTAACCGTAATAGCACGTATAACAAGTGCTGATTAGCAAGCCTTCGAGTTCTAGAGTTAAAAAACAACTCCAAAAACGATTCAAAGACATGTGGGTAACCTGTCTAACAGAATAATGTGGCTTAAGAGAATAACTTACAAGGTCCAATTTCAAAAGCTTGGACCACATTTTCGTGGCATTTCGCCACATTTAACATTAGATAAATGGGTTGAACGTCGGTCTTTACCAGTTTAAGAGTTAATTTTTCGTGTGTGACAGATAATTATCTGCTTGCCAACGTCGGCTATCTAGCCAGCTAGCAATCCAGATTGTTAGTACAAGGTTAGCCAGCCAAGGCCAAAAAAATACGTGATAGAAACAGACGTGGTACGATGTCAAAGTAAGCGTTTCATTTTAGCAAGCTAAGCCAATGTGAACCGAAGTTATTACACTCGTCAATTAATAATGAAATAACTTTAAAGCATGTACTTACATTCTGCCATGGCTTTCTCCACGCGTCCAAGATCTCTTATAGGCTGCCTTTTACGCTTGCTCTTCCTCTGAGCCTCCATTGCCAAGTTCTTCTTAGTGAGACACGTGTAAGAACTGCGCATGTGCAAGACAGGAAGACGGTTTGATGCAAAGTTATCATGACCCTGCACGCCAAAGTACTACTCAGTCTTACTAGGAAAAAACAGATCTTTAAAAAGAAATTAAAATTGATAAAATGGCTCCAAAGAAGAAGGTTACTTCAAGCGCCAAAACGAAATGCAAACTCGCAATAGAGGATGGAAACTGAAGGAAAAACGCACAACGTTGACGGACTGCAGTGGTAAGCATTCTTCTTTTGGTACGCGTCTTTAATCGCATGACTCCTTGAACCGATTAAGTCATGTTATAAAATTCAAGTTTCGTAACATTAATTAAATATATATTTATCATGAAGAAATGTGGTTCTTCTGATAGGCAGTGCCGACGTAAGAAACACCAGAGGAAAACGACGAGGAAGTCAGTCAGGTGCGGGTCCACTGTCTGAGAGGAGCAAATTGTCCCTATTCAGCTGGATGGAAATTACATTTATAGGTAAGTGTTGCAGTATGGCCTGTACTGGACTACAAATTGTACTATTCATAATGAATTGAATGATTGTGGAATGACGTTTGATGTTTTTAGGCACTGTTTGTGGACTTTTTAATCACTTAAAAGTCGCCGAGGGAGGTGTAGATAGACCTCCAACTTATGATGCTACAATGCTAACAATGCCTAACAACGAGAATATTTCTGACAATCCCGGCCACGTCATGCACTAGCATGAAATAGTCCTGAAATAGCATATTAGCTGTTGGTGCTGGCAGCATTTGTATTCAGATGTTTCTATTTCTATTTAATATTTAATATTTCTTTAACAGGTTTTCCCAGGGGCTGCAAGTTAAGGCAAATTGATATGCTTCAGGATGGTGTTGGCAGGAGCAGTCGGCACGCTGTCAAAGATGAGCTTACAAGATTTGAGAAAAGTTATGCCAGAGGGCAATCAACGAGGAGAGAAAGATAGGGAAAGCCATGAGAATTGGAAGAGGGCAATTTGAATTTGTGATGCTGGACGAAAGGCAACTTCTTACCACAAAAGGAAGGTGTGTGTAAACTGCGCATTGCCTCAGCTTCACTAGAAACTTGGACCTTTGTTTTTGCAGATAAATTGTTGTAGTCCAGAGGCTTTGGATAAAATGGCAGGGGAAAGAGAACATATCATTGGAGATCAAGAGAAGTGTAAGGAATGAATCAGCAGAAGAAATTTAATTTTTTATGTGTCAGTGCAACACAGTTATGACTTGCTTTAAAAACACTTTGAAACTCATCAAATTCACATCGGTTGCGCATCTTTTCTTTTTTAATATGACCAAACAACAATGGCCAGCGTAATTTCTTAACGTGCAAACAAAATAAATGCTGACTTTTACATGTTCTAGAATTTTTCATTAATTGTCGGTCCTAATGTTTATTTCCTGTCTGCGACTACTGGGTATCAAAGTATTGGAAGGGGGAAATTTGGAGCTACCTGGAGGAGGAGAAAATGGGTCTTCGGAATGCTGGGAATCAAAGGAAGAAGGAGAAGACCCAATCCTTCAGGCTGGGTGACGAAAGTCAAGGCGCTACTTAATTCCGCTTGGTCACCATAAATACGTCCGTCAAGGGACCACAATGCTCACGGACAGTGGCGGGTTCTTACATGGGACTGCCACTGGGCACGATTGGCTATGTAAATTTTTCTGTGAAACCACAGCCAGTTCATTCGTCAACCCAGTTCACAGGAGCCCATACCCAAAACATTTGAGGGGTGGTCAGCCTACAAATCCAAGTTATGGAGACTGCGGGGAAACCCGCACAGAGAGGACACTAAAGAGGCCCCATCCTTCATTTATCGAGTTGGACTCATTGGTTGGCGAATGACCACAAAAGACGGTCCCCTTGGAGATTGCTGCCCATTGACATTCGCCACGAACTCCATCAATAACATTTCATTGATTTTGTTGATGTAGGACAGCTCTTTTCTGTTTGGTTTTTTCAGTGTGGCATTGTTCTTGAGAAAGGCCTTGTAAATGTGCAACCTTTATCTTTGTTCCATTTTAAAATGCCTTTTTGTGTTTCTGTTTTAAGTTGTTAATATTTTCTGTATTACCTTGTTATGTTATAAATATGTTTAACTAAAAGTGGCTATAATCCCTCATTCATCAACAGTTGGTTCGGCCGTTTTATTACTAACCCTAACGGGCTAACTGGTAAACGATTGATTCAAAAAGCCTTCGCTACTGCCCGTAAACGAATTTGGTTTGAAAAATAAGCTTAACTACTGGTGAACAAGGGTTCAAAAAGCTGTAACTACTGGTGAACCAATGGTTCGCGGAATGGAGTAACACTCACATCAAGTCAGATCCAGCTCACCAGTCGATCCAGTGGTGGGACCCAAGCCATCCCTCGACAGCGCTTGAATACCAAGGGGCGGCAGGTTTAAAAACGTGCCCTGCAGCGGTAAAGGGCGGCAGGTTTAAAACGTGCCCTGCAGCGGTGGACAATTAATTTTAAGCCTTCAGCATTACTAATGCCAAATAATAAACCTTTAATGTGAATATAAATGTATGTACTGTGTGATGGATTTTTGTGAAATCTTTATTAAAATATGACAATCATCCCGTCTGTGTCCTGCTTAATTTAATTTACTAATTGTGAAATCCCAGGAAAATTCAGTGGCTTTCATAATCAATGGGGTCAGTTGCCTAATTCACAGAATGATGAATTTTAATACAGTATCCCCATCTGGTTTTACAGTACTCCTCAGAGTACTGAGATCAACTCACTTAGGGCCTGTTAGGGCCCTGTCAGGGCCCCCATGCGTCGTTCATCATTCTTACTCATTCGGTTCCTCAGTAACTTTACCCACGTGTTGCCGTAACCTTAGGTTGTAAAGTGTTACCCTTTCATGAAACAGAATTTCTGTAATATCTCTGTGTGAGCCAAATCAAATGTACTTGTGTGTTGTTTCACTGTGTGGGCATTGAGTGGCGCTCTGCTCTTACCTGAACGCAGGTGTACAGGTAGAAAGCACTATAGTTTGGTAGGGTAGGTATAACTGCTCCCAAACGTATTATGACATGGTGAACGACGGCTCACTGATGTTCGTGACGTTTTTTCTCTCCTTAATTTGGTTCCAGCAACGTCACTGCTGAAAAACGAAGTAAATACACAAACAGAAATACAAAGTACACAAAATACAAAAAAAATATTGTAAATCTTAAAAAAAATTAAACAAACATACCGTGTGCCCCTTGGATGTCAATGTTCAGGAGTGAGATTAGCTTCAGCATAAAGTTTTGTCATTTTTTCCATCCCTCTTCAGCACCGCCGGGCTGTTTATTTATCCAACAGGTGAACACCTAGTGACTAAACGATATGCAATTTGACCAGCACACTCATTTAAGTCTGCATTCATAAAATATATTTCAGAACCACAATTAGCCATTTAACAGATTACCATTTAAAAATAATTAATTAATGTGTAATCATTACAACATGTGACGGTTTAATTACCTCAAATTAAAAAAAGTTTCACAAATCTGAAACCTATGTTTACATAAGTGTATAGCCTCACTGTATAATGCAGTCCAGATTTGAAGAGTCTAGGTGTAGTGGTTTTCAATTCAGCATCAGTTCTGAATGCGGGTCTGGACCCATAAAAAAGCATTAAAATGAGCCTGTATGGTGCATTTTCACAAATAGGTAAACGTTTCACAAATCGGAAACTATGTTTTACATAATGTATAGCCTCACTGTGATAATGCAGTCCAGATTTGAAGAGTTCTAGGTGCTAGTGCGTTTTCAATCAGGGATCAGTTCTAAATGCAGTCGGACCCCTAAAAAGAGCATTAAAATGAGCCTGTATGCATTTTCACAAATAGAAAAAAAGGTTTCACAAATCTGAAACTATGTTTACATAATGTATAGCCTCACTGTGCATCATTTAAGTCCAGATTTGAAGAGTCTAGGTGGGATGTTGGTTTCACAGGATCAGTTCTTAATGCAGTCGGACCCCTAAAAACCATTAAAATAGCTCTGTATTGCATTTTCACAAAAGAAAAAAGTCTTCACAAATCTAAACTATGTTTTACATAGTGTTATAGCCTCACTGTTGATATTTAGTCCAGATTTGAAGAGTCTAGTTGTAGGGGTTTTCATCAGGATCGTTTAATTGCATGTCGGACCCTAAAAAAAAGATTATGAGAAATGAGCCTGGTGATTGCATTTCACAAATAGAAAAAAGGTTTCAAAATCATACTATGTTTCACAGTAATGTATAGCCTCACTGTGATAATGGCAGTCCAGATTTAAGAGGTCTAGTGGTAGTGGTTTTCAATCAGGATCAGTTCTAATGCAGTCCGGACCCCTAAAAAGCATTAAAATGAGCCTGTATGCATTTTCACAAATAGGAAAAAAGGTTTCACAATCTGAAACTATGTTCACATAATGATAGCCTCACTTTGATAATTTAGTCCAGATTTGAAGAGTCTACGTGTAGTGGTTTTCAATCAGGATCAGTTCTAATGCAGTCGGACCCCTAAAAAGCATTAAAATGAGCCTGTATTGCATTTTCACAAAAGAAAAAAAGGTTTCACAACATTGAAACTATGTTTTACATAATGTATAGCCTCACTGTGATAATTTAGTCCAGAGTTGAAGAGTCTAGGTGTAGTGGTTTTCAGTCAGGATCAGTTCTAATGCCCGGTCTGGACCCCCTAAAAAGCAATTAAAATGCGGGCCTTTATTGCATTTTCACAAATGGGGTAAAAGGTTTCACTAATCGGAAACTATGTTCTATATAATGTATAGCCTCACTGGGATAATTGTTCCAGATTGAAGAGTCTTAGGTGTTATGGTTTTCAATCAGGATGCAGTTCTAATGCCAGTTGGACCCTAAAAAGCCATAAAAAATTGAGCCTGTATTGCATTTTCACAAATAGAAAAAAGGTTTCACAAATCTGAAACTATGTTTTATATAATGTATAGCCTCACTGTGATAATTTAGTCCAGATTTGAAGAGTCTAGGTGTAGTGGTTTTCAGTCAGGATCAGTTCTAATGCGGTCTGGACCCCTAAAAAGCATTAAAATGTGCCTTTATTGCATTTTCACAAATAGGGTAAAGGTTTCACAAGATCGGAAACTATGTTTTATATAATGTATAGCCTCCACTTGGATAATTAGTCCAGATTTTGAAGAGTCTAGGTGAGTGGTTTTCAATCAGCGATCCAGTTTCTAATGCAGTCGGACCCCGTAAAAAGCATGTGAAAATGAGCCTTATTGGCATTTTCACCAAATAGAAAAAAGAGGTTCACAAATCTGAAAACTATGTTTGATATAATGTATAGCCTCACTGTGATAATTAGTCCAGACTTTTGAAGAGTCTAGGTTAGTGGTTTTCAATAAGGCATCAGTTTCTAATGCGGTCTGGACCCTAAAAAAGCATTAAAATGAGCCTTTTATTGATTTTTCACAAATGGGTAAAGGTTCACAAATCGGAAATATGTTTTACATAATGTATTTAGGCCTCACTTTTGATATTTTGTCCAGAGTGTTTAAGAGGCTAGGTGTAGTGGTTTCAATCAGGACCGATTTGAGCCATTATCAGGGACCGTTTTAAGGTTTGGGACCAGCAATTGCTGAAATCGGACGCCTGCGAATCGATGCCAAACTTCAGACGTCTCCCTGCAGACGTGATTGAGGCCCACCTGAGTGGGCGGGGATTACAAACTTTTCATCTACGGGACTTTCAGAGCTTGGGCCTAGAGGAGTAAACACCTGAGAGTGAGCAGACTAGTGCACTAAAAAATGGCTGCAGGTCTCATAAATTCTCTATCAATAAGAGAAGTATAACCACACGTGCCTAAAACAATATACGTATCCGACGGCATCATGGGTAGAGTGACGTAGCGCTCTCTCTCTGTGCCTCGAGGCGTTATCCTGACAGTGTGTGTCTTCTCTGAATGATGAGTTTCTCGTCCTAGTGAGGTAAAAGGCACGTGTATGATGTGTCTTCTGACAGTTATATTGCGCTTGTAAGCGTCCGGTGATGCAATCATAAGGACATATGAGAATCGTTCGGCACCTGATATTGAAGGCAGTGATCGCCGTTGCGATGGGTATCGCTGGAGGATGACACATTTCAGAGTCGTCCCTGCTAGACATGAGTTGAGCCGCACGCTGTTGGTGGCTACTTACAGCCTCAGTACCTCGTTGTTGACGCTCACCAGTATCCACAGCCAATACGATAGCCTTAAAAGCTGCGCGTACGTCCAACTATCTAGATTACAATACCTAATATCCGTCTCAGTGCGTTCACAGCGTACTCAACTTCCACTTCTATTACAGTCAGAGTCTACACGATGTATCTCAGATATGATAGTTGCGCATGCTAGACACTCTAAGGCTATGACTATAGCCCACCTTTTAAGGCTCTCCGAATTATGTATCCCTTAGGTGAGCCTAGCACTAAAAATTTTTAAGCCCCTAGCGAGCACCAACAGCGTGGTCCTCAATCACATCGCGGACCATCTATAATTGACCCGGGCGAACGCGATATAGTCTCTGCCTCCTCCCTTTACAACCAGATTTTCTCAGCTATTAAAACAGACACATGCGCGCAGCTTAAGCTCCCTTATCGTCACTAGATCTAAGTTATAATACTAATATCTTTCTAAGTCGTATAGCACGACTTATAAGCTACTCGCTATAGGTTAACAGACGAGGCACGACATAGTCTGTATGCTCATGAGGGTCGCATTCGTCAGAACACACGTACTAACATATCAGCCTGAGTATGTGGGTATACATGACGGCATACAGTCAAGCGTCTAATGGCATTCACGAGTCAAGCTATAATAGAGTCCGGATTAGACCACAAAGCTTCAGCAGACATTCGTTCACATCACATTGTGTAATATGCAGATGAGAATTACACACAATCCCACTCCCGATCAAGCACACCCAGAACTGAGTGTTTATAGAGACGCTGCAATTCTTCTTAGGTAAAACCTAATAAAGAGCATGGCGAAGCCAGAGAGGCTGCTGCTGCAGATATCCTTGCATCGCATCCTCTTTGCAGAGCGACAGAGGACGGATATTCCTCTGGTCGAGGTGAACCCTGATATTCTCAGGCGCGCTTCAACCCCGCATGACACATAAACTGCTGTGTGATGCATCACACAGACAATGGACAGCCTGTTGTTTCGTCAGGGAAGCCTTGGGATCGGTCTCTGGTAATGCACACATAACTGTTGAGATTTGCGCAGAGCCGCGTGCGTTTCACATAACAGGCAAGCGCGCGCACGGCACAAGAGATGGGCTGTCAGCCTCCCTCTGCAGATGATGAGGGGAGAGAGAAACCATTGGAGTGTATTACCGTCAATCTGAACGAGCTAGTAATACTCTTGTATAAAGCCGAATTCGGGCGTCAATATGCCGAACTGCCGTCCCCTTGTACTCTAAGACAAGAAGGCACAGAGATGCAGACAGTCGCTCACTCTCTTAGCTGACGTCAGGTGCCAGCAGCAAAGCTTGTCTTGCTGACACAAACTTGAGGGCCAATGGGCTCAAGAGCTCAAATGGGGCTTTAACAGTGCACGCACACCAGTGTTAAATCCCATTGTGGAGTGAGAGAGCGAGGCGTCACAGGTCGCTCTCTCCTCACACCTTTTAGGAAGCGCTTCTTAAGGGGTGACTAAAAAACAGTTTTATCCCAGAATACCTTTCGTGGCATGATGAACAGCAGCCGCCGTACGTTTTAATCGTGCTAAAAGCCAGCCTCTCTTTCCATAAGTGACTGGAGGAAAGAGAGCACTTGCGGCAAAGGGCAGGAGATGGGATCACCACCCCTCTCCGTGCACCATCTCTGGAAAGCCGCCCATTTAGCCGAGTAACACGCTCTGGTGGAGTCAGCTCTGGCACCCTGGATGGTCCGTACGACCTCCTGGGAGAGGCCTGACCCATTACGCCATCCTGAGCGCGGTACGACCCTGTTCACGCGCCACCAGCCCACAAGCGCTGGCCGATCTCTGGGTAATCTATGATTGCTTCCCCCTGCCTGTGAGAGAGGCGTCTCGCCGCCAAGGGAGTACACTTCGGCGCCCCGAGAGCAGACGCTGGAGGCAAGGGGAACCACGGTGCACTCGTGCGTTGCGGTGCTATGAGAATCATACACAGCCCGCTCCTTCTTGGACGCGGTCCAAGACCTTGGGGAATCAGGGGGAACGGGTGGGAAAGCGTACAGGAGTTGTGTGTTCGGCCACGGTCTGTGAGCGAACGCATCCACCCCGAGCGGGGGATTGTTCCTTCGCGCTGAGAGAGAGAACCACAGCTCGCACTGTGTGTTCTCTCCCGCGTAGCGAATAGGTCGACCTCCCGCCTTCCCGAACTCGCTCCATATCTGATTCAGATCAGATCGTGGTGCAGAGTCCAGCCTCCTGGTTGGGGACCCCCCCTCGACATCATGTCGGCCCCTCTGTTCAAGACACCGGGGATGTACGCTGCTCTGATGGAGAGCCAAGTGTGCGTGGCGCACCAGCATAACAGCTGTCTCGCTATGTCTCAGCAGCTGTGCCGAGCGCACGCCCCCTTGGCGATTTTATGTATGCTGCTGTCGCCTTGTTGTCCGTGGGCGAAATCATTACGTGTTGATTCGTCAACATTGGGGCAAAGTGTTGGACCACCTTCAACACAGTGAGGAGCTCCCAATGCGTTTATATTGCATGGTCACGGGGGGTCGGCCAAACGCCGCCCACTACGTGAAACTCCGCATGTTCCTCCCCAGCCCGACAGAGAAGCATCCGTGAACACTGAGATGTGTGACGTTGCTCTGCCCAACGGCACCCCTCTCGCGAGAGTTCGGGGATCGCCCCAGTGGGTCAAATCGGGGCCCCACTGATAGGGGAATGGTCACTCTGCGCCGCCGTTGACGCACCGGGTCGATGCGCAGGCGGAGAAAACCATCTCTGCAGCCGCCTCATGTGAAGCAGCCCAAGTGGCACCACCGTGTGTGAGCGGCCGACATCATGCCCAGCAGCCTCATGACAGAGAGGGCTGTCACGACGCTGCCCGGGGAACAAACGGCGGAGGAGGAGAGACCACAACGTCTCCATCCTCTGCGCTGTGAGAGCCGTGCTCTCATTACAGCTGAATCCAGCTCTACCCCCAAATACATCACACTCTGTGAGGGGAGGGGGGAGCTTTTCTTCCAGTTTATGGCGAAGCCTAAATTCGACAGGTGAATTACCAGTCTTTTTGTGTTGAATAGCCGCTTCCTCCTTGGAGTGAGCCATCAAAAGAGCACAGATACGTCCATAGTCGTACACAGTGACATGTCTCTCATTCCTGTTGCGTGCAGCGGCTGGAGAGCCGTCTCCACGCACTTGGAGAACGTTCGTGGCGAACTAGAGAATAGCCGAACGGGAGAGACGGTTGTACTGGGTAGTGTGACCCTTTGGAATGAGAAACCGCAGGAATTTTCCTGTGTTTGGGGATCACTTGTGACGTGGAAGTAGGCGTCCTTCAAATCTTATTGGATGTGAACCAGTCGCCCGGTTTTACACACTGTAACACTCGTCTGATTGTTAACATGTGAAACGGCCTCTCCGCGATGGCATTTGTTGAATAGGGCTAGATCGAGAATCGGTCTCAGCCCTCCTGTTTTCTTGGGTGTACCAGGAAATAACGGGAATAAAAATTCCCTGCATTTCCTCTCCCTGCCGGGACTGCGGAGGAAATCACTTTTTTCGCTAGAAAGCTGCTGTAGCTCCGCCAAAAGTGACAGCTGGTTGATCCTTGGATGACAGCGTTGTTTCCACAATCCCGTTGAATCGCGGCGGAACGGAGGTGAACTGCAGGGTGTGACCCTTGCTGATCAGCCTGTCCATCCATTTGGGCCAGGCTGCATGCGTTCACGCCATTCCGAGTAATGCTCCGAAAGCGGCCGTGCAGCCTCTTGTTTCGATGCGGCTGTCATGGAAACGAGCCACGCTTGAGCCCCTGCCGCCGCTTCGGCGAGGGGAGGATCCCTCCTCGCAGCCCATGGGGAGCTTTGCCCGAAAGGGCTGGGTGTGTGTGTCATTAGCAGAGGCATGCCCTGCCTGCTCAGCTTGTGATAATAGTGTAGCTCCCTCTCTCTCGAGCGTTGGGACGCGAGGAGGAATAACACTGCCGGCTGGGTAGCAAAACTTGCCGACACTGTGAACGACCTGCGTGTTCATTCGTAAGACAGAGAGCTCGTTTTCAGCCGGCCGCCCCGCCACATGTCATGCCAGGCATGATGTGTGGTGAGGGGAAAGTAATGTAGGGCTGGCTCGATCAATAATACGAGGTTTATTGACGGCCTGCCTATATGTGGTGGGAGATGCGTGTGAAAACAGTTACGGCTGAACCGGAAGGCTCTGGCGTTAACTGGGGTGTGGGGGGAAAACAGCTGTCTTTAGTAAAGAGGTGTTTCCCGCTGTCACACGCCTTCTCCCTCGCCCCGTAATAGCCGGCGCTTGTGGGGCGGGGCATCGCCCCATGAGCCCGCTGCCCGAGGCCTTCGCCGGCCGCTCGCCGCCGCCTGCGACGGAGGCGGGCGGGAATGGAAGTCCGGGCGGAGGCTGCCTTTGTAAAGGTAATGAAGGGCTGGCTCGATCAATAATGTGAGGTTTATTGACGGCCTGCCTATCTGTGGTGGAGAGATGCGTGTGAAACAGTTACGGGCCGAACCGGTATAGGCTCTGGCGTTAACTGGGGTGTGTGTGGAGAAAACAGCCGTCTTTAGAAAAAGAGACGTTTCCCGCTGTGTCACACGCTTCTCCCTCGCCCGCGTAATAGCCGGCGCTTGTTGGGGCGGGGCATCGCCCCATGAGCCCGCTGCCCGAGGCCTTTGCTGGCCGCTGGCCGCGCGGCCTGCGATGGAGGCGGGCGGGCTGACTGATAGGCCGGGCGGGAGTTTGCCTTTCAAGAGGCAATGGGCTGGCACAGATCAATAATAGGTTTTATTGACGGCCTGCCTATACGTAGTGGGAGATGCGCGCGAAACAGTTATGGCCGAGCCGACAGGCTCCGGCGTTAACTGGGATGTGGGGAGAAAACAGCCGTCTTTAAAAAGATGATGGGTGCGCTCTTAAAAGAGCCGTTGTTTTTCTCGCCGTCACACGACGCGTCTCCCTCGCCCCATCATGGCCTTCGCCGGCGCTTGTGGGGAGGGGCATTGCCCCATGAGCCCGCTGCCCGGGGCCCCTGCTGGCCGCTCGCCACAGCCCACGACGGGGGCGGGCGGGGCTTGTGAGCCGGGGGGGCCAGGAGGAGCCTGCCGGCGGCGCCGCCGCAACGGTGGCTGTCGGGGGCGCCCACGGCGGCGACGGGAACCCGGGCGGGGCGCGCTGCTGTCGGGGTGGGAGGCGGAGGGCGGGGAGACGTGTCTCCCGGAAACTTCTCTGGCCTCCTCGGAAGCAGCCTGCATCTCGTCCATCATGGACGACAGGCGGGGCCCGAACAGCCCGTCCGAGCTGATGGGGCACTCTAGCAACTGACGCCTCACCGGCTCAGGGATGCCCGGGGTCTGTGTTGCAGCCGCCACAGGTTCCGCTGAATCAGGTGCTCTGCCATGCCGCCGTCCGGGCCGCTGTTACCGCACCCGTGGAACAGAGGGCAGAGGATGACACACCGGCAGCTTTCGCCACGTCGACTGCCCGTTCAGCCAGACGATGAGGGTCAGCCGCCATGGTGGAGATGTCATGCGCTAGCAGGGCGATGTTGTTCACAACCGCCATCTGCTGCATCATGCATTGATGCGCCCTGTCTGTGAGCTTGGCCGTCAGCTGGTCTTTGGGAGTGGGGCGGCGGCCGCCGAGCCCCGGCTTCACCCCAAAGACAGCGCACACAGAGCGGGGTCCAGCGGCGTGGTTACCGCCCTGTAACCCGCGGTCTGTCAGGACCCTCCGTCTTCGTGACCTGAATGAAGGTCTTCACCGGAGCTCCGAGCTTCCCGGGCTCCGCCGCAGCCCCACTAAAGTACGGTCTGATGGCGGGAAACATCGGCCAGATCGGTTCGAGACGGGCAGGGCGTGTCGCGGCCTCGAGCCCCCAGATTCCATGCAGCTGGTCCGGGCGTTGGGGGGCCTGAGGCATAGGCACCGCAAGGCCAAGGTTTGCGGCTACCCTGGCGATAATTGCCCGGAAGCTCTGCCACCAAAGCTCCAACCACTGGAAGTGAGGTGGTGGCAGAGACGGGCACAGTTGCTGCTGCCCCGGGCTCCGGCCCCTCCATTCGGAGAGGGGAAGCCGGGGGAGACACCCCCTCCTCGCCGGCGGTTCGGAGTCATCCGACTCCGCGCCCGCAAGGATGGAGAGGGCATCGTCGAGCGGTATGGAGAAGTTCGTCGGCACCTTCGGCGACGGGCGGCGGCAGTGTCGGCTCGGCGGCTGTTCGGTATATTCCGGCCGACAGCGCCTTACAATGCTGACACAAGCACAGCGGCGAGAGCGCCAAGAGGGCATGTTCATGCCCCAGGCAACCCTCGCACACTTCGTGGCCGTCTTCGGGCAGGATGTAACCGGTGTTACAAGACCTGCAGAGATGCGGATCGTCTCGGGAGTCCATGGTATAATCAGTATGCTAGGATCGCTCCTGAAGAAAATGGGAGCAGATCGTCCGCCGGCGCCCGAATATATGGGTGGCCCGCGGACGTGATTGAGGCCCACGCTGTTGGTGGGCGGGGATTACAAAATTTTCAGTGCTACGGCTCACGCCTAGGGATAACCCAATAGCGATAGCCTTAAAAGGCGAAGCCTATACGACTTAGAACTCTCAAATTGGGTTCTTGAGGGCAGCTGTCCCCCAATAAACCAAAACCTTGTAAACCAGATGGTAATCTATCAATTTAAATGCCTTAGGATTTCATAAATAAGTGGTCGCGGCCGTGCCATGTCACATGCGTCTCTGCGCTCCCCAGGGGAAAGGGAAACAGGCCCAAACCAACAGAAAATAACACAGGAACAGATTGCACCACCAACCACAAAGGTTTACATTTTAGATGACCCTGCAGAATAACAGGGTGACAAGACCATACACGGAATAGTATACAAAACCTAAGTTCATAAATAAAACGTAACATGTATATTTTCCATCTCACTCAGGAGGGATTTTGGATAAACAATTTTCATACTTATTTAGTCTTCTACCGCGCTTCCTCAGAGTCACCTCAAGGGGGGGTTCATGTCCCTCCTGTGAGGCGGGAATACCCCAGGATTCTTTAACAAGAATCCCCAGTGCTGATTACCCCTGGACTTCTGTTGACGGGCGGTATGCATGCTATGGACAACTTTAAAGGCTAATTGTTGATGTTATGGAGTCTACATAAGTGTCCCTAAATCATGAGATCACCATGTAACTCTAATACTCGAATTCAGGGATCTCCCTTGGTTTTTACCCCTGGGCCTCCCTTTGTAGGTCCTCTGCCGGTTCTGGAATCCGGCTGTTCTAATTATTGAATACAAGATCATGCATGCATATTGGTGGCACGATATTGTATCTATTGCAATCGCTCCAATGGAGGCAATAGTTGACCCGTGAACATGTCATGCAGTGTTATTCTGTTTGTTTGTATGCAGTAGCTGATTAGTGCAGAAAGTTACCCAATTAGATTCAACATTTTCAAAGAATGCATTTTAATTGAATTATAGTAGTTGAGCTCCTAACTCCCTCCTTGTGCACCGGTGAAAACCATTCACATTATTTATTAATTGAACTTATTATTTTAGTAGTTAATCGCCGTGTCTATTTTAACCATCCTGCTTCTCTAATAGTAATGTTCATAAACGCAACCAGTGTATAGTGCACTCCTGTCATGATACACAAAACACACGAAAACAGACAGACGGGCCCAGCAATCTGGAAAAAAATAATGTTTAGGCATTATGTTAGGCATTCTTCACTGCTTATACCGCGCCACTTCCTGAAGAGAGAGAGAATATTTGGAATAATGAAAACAATTAAAAAGATTGAGTGTTGGGCATCCTTCACTGCTTATATTGCCACTTCCTGAAGAGAAAAGAGAATCAATTTAGAAAGAATGCATAGTTTTACAGATTATTAAAACAATTAATGTTGGTTAATCAAAAACACAGTAATTATAATTTATTCCAAATACATGCGTGTTCTGCAGATATTAACTAGGGAATGGCTCCCCCTATCTCAGCACCCACACAGTCAAACACACAAAGAAATAGAGAAACTGACAATCTGGTCCCAACACATAGCTAGGTGTTTAGGGTGGAAGGGAGTTAGGGGAAGAGAGAACAATAAGAAAAAACCTTCAACTTGACAATAGGAAGGGGTTTGGCCTCCTTCTTTCAACTAAATGAATACTACTTGTGGGGACCTGGCCCCAGGAATGTCTCTCTTGTAGGAAATACCACAGTCTATGACCCATTCAAAGCCCAGTGGGGCGTTTATTCATTAATAACGGAAAATAAACTGCGGGGTCGTTCCCCAACGCAGGAAAAACAAAAATCATACAAGTGACTCTGTGAGCCACGCTGGCGTCCAGGGCATTGTCTCTCCGGCACGGGCCGGTCTCGTCCCTGGCAAGGGAGGTCACTCCTGTCGAGTGACGTCGTCCTGGGTCAGCGCACGTCATCCTGGCGTGCGGGTCCTCTCGTGGCCGCTGGAGAAGTCTTTTATATCCAGGAGTCTGCTTGGCCGTATCGGGTCCTGGAGGTGCTCGGCTCCGCATGGCCTCCCGGCCTTCCTCCCTGGGAGAACAACAAACAGCCTTTTAAAGGGTACCTGATCTTCTGCCGCAGGTGTTCTCCATTGCGTTGATTGAGGTTACAAAAGGGCTGATCTTTGGCTTTGACCACCTCTCCCTCTGGCCGCCTGGCGTGAGGGTTTGGGGCCGGGTTGCCACATACTATTATCAAGAGAGAGTGTTTGAGGGTACAGACTAGGTGTGTAAGGGTGGTGCCCTAAGTCGCAGGGCAGTGTGATCTGCAGGGAACCCATCCGGTCCCTGCCTAATAGGTTGATGGGGAATGGGGGGCGTATAGGAACGAATGAGATCCTCTCTGTTCCAGTATGTATGTTAAAGTCAAGTGGAGTTTTAAAGGGCTGTTCCATGGGTTACCCTATTGTTGTAAGGTGAACTTGGGCTTGCCTGGTGGGGGCAGACACTTGAAGGGATTCTGGGGCTGGGTGTGGGGAAAGCAGTAATAGTTTGCTTCTTGGAAAGCAGGGAGTCGCCTAGTTGGACTTATAATAGTCCTCTTCTTGTGGTACAGGGGGGCATGTTGAGATAGAACTTTGAATATTTCTCTTCTCAACGAGCAGGGAGGTGTTGAGATGGGGGGGGCTTGGCTACAGAGCCTACGAAGAACTCCAAATATGGCAGTGGGCGAGACTACATGGACATATTATAAAATGGACAACGGATTCCAAAATGGCGCCCATTCATTCCTATGTAAACTGCTCAATGGCGCAGGGCAACATCAAGGAGAGATATGCTTCCGCATCATGGGTCTCTAGCCACGCCCTACTTCATTATGTACCGGATGCAGAAATAATCTTGTTTTTTAGCATTTTTAGCATTGTAGCATCATAAGCGAGAGGGCTGAGTGATCAGTCGCATTGTTTATCGACCATGGAATGGAAGTACAGGTTACTAATCCCCCAATGGTTCTCTATATGTTTAACAATTATTATTTTAGATTAGTTTTCCCCTTTTTGACTTTATAAGAAAAGCACCTTGTTTACACCTTTTTGAATGTTAAAACAGAAATCATAATTACATATTACTTACATAATATATTTCTGTTTCTGAAACGAGAATCAAATGCCCAATATATACACACACCCATCAGCTGGTGTAGCCAGGGAACTCACAATGTGTTAGGAAGCAAAGGAGTCTGAAATGACCCCACATGGTATCATGGACCTATTATGTGTGGGTGCAATAGATATGATGGTGCCAGCCCCAAAAAATCCTGATTTGTATTTAACATGAAATATTGTACAGGGAGAGAGCTGTGGCCGCAATCGATGGAGGAGGCAGTCAGGTGTGCAGGAAGACGACAACAGGAGTATGATGGACAGGGATCTGACATGGACAGGGATTTTTTTTATTTAAACATTCAGAGGAAATCAGGCCTACTGTAGGCCTATGTAAATAAGATTAAAGATGTCTAGGATAGTATAAATGATAACTGTAAATGGCAGGTGTACTTTGCTTTTGATGGAGCTGTAATGTTTTATTAATAAAAATAATAAAATGCATTTTATTGATGGGCACCTTTCAGGCCACTTAAGCACACATTACACGTTTAATTAACAAAAGATTAAAAACACTTTGGTGGAGCGTGTTTGTCACTTTTGTGAAAGTGCTGGAAAGAGCTGGAGTAAGAGGCGCTGAGAGGTGATGCATGAGGCATGATGGTGGCATGCCAGACAAGTAGAGGAGCTTGATGGACTGGGATCTGATGAGGGAACGATAAAATATACTCTGAAGTTTTCAGTTTCTGCAAACAGAAGAGAAGGGGTTTAGTCAAGGCTTTGTATCATTAATTAGATAGACTGTGAGACTGAATCGACTGAAAGACTGAATCGCAAACAAAAAATATATAAAAGGCCTGTCTAAGTTTAAAGCCCACTCACCACGTCAAGGTGCAGGCCAAGAGTGGGAACATAGAACAAAGACTCACATCACAAACTCACAGTCACACACTATAAAAAACATATATATATATTATATATATTTATATATATATATATTATATATATATATATTATACACACACACACACACCACACACCACACACACACACACACACACACACACACACAACACAACACACACACTATATACTATATATATACATACATACATACCATACAATACATACATACATACATACATACATACATACATACATACATATACATACATACATACATACATACATACATACATACATACATACATACATACATATATATATACATATATACATATACATGAAACATGGATATAAATACTAGACCACAGACTCGCATCACAAACTCAAGACAGTAACAACATGAAAAAAAACATAAATACATGAAACACGCAGATAAATACTAGACCATAGACTACTAGACCATAGACCCACATCACAAACTCAGTCACAACTAGAAAAAAACATATAAATACATGAAACATGCATATAAATACTAGACCATAGACTCACATAACAAACTCAGCCAGTCACAACATGTAAAAAACATAAATAAATGAAACATGTATATAAATAATAGACCATAGAATCACATCACAAACTCAGACAGTCACACTATATAAGAAACATATAAATACGAGACCATAAGATATTTTTGGGTTTCTCTTGTTTTATCTTAAAAACAAAATCCCACAGAAGGGAAGAAATTAAAAGTAATAGAAGATAAATCTAAACTCAGTTAGTAATGGGCATACATTTAAATGTACAAAAATTACAGAGGTCACTGATCGGATGTGCTGTTCAAAAATAAATGCACTATTAAACTATGCCTTGTGCTCCGTTATGCAAGCTCCAAGTCTACAATTGAGCAATGTCTTTTTGCAGTTTTGAGTGCTTTTTTCCAACTTGTGCTCCGTCATGCAAGTGTCACACTGAACACTAAACTGTACAAATGCAGATCTTATTGGCTGGAGGGTGGTTTGAGACATGCTCTACATGTTCCACTGTTGACAACAAGTATCTTATTTTCTTAATTACTTATTTACACTTTTGGCAAGGTTAAATTTAAACTTGATTGTATGACTTAGTTTTTGGTCTATGTTTACATGGATTAAATCCAATTATTGAAATCAGGGGTGAGGGGATTTTTGTTAATACCTACCTACCTACCTATCTATCTATCCTTCCCAGTAATGTGCTTTACTGGTGATGAAAATGGAGGAGCTTTGTGAATTTATGTCTCACAGTGTCCTTATGCAGACTCTCTGTTGCCTGTCTTGCCAGATGGTTCATCCTTATTTTACAGTATGAGGAGGATGCCATTTTCACCATAAGATGTACGTGATTGTCGTCAATAGTGGTTTCGAACATGACAATGGCTGATGTTGTACCATGTCCCTGGGGGAGATGGCCGGAAGTTGTTCTCAAAATTCTCTGAAAGCAATGCTCCGACTCCCTGCACACTGCAACTATCCCGGCTGATGGTTTGGCCAAAACTCCACGATCCTTCAAGAGAAGGAAGGGATGTACGGTGGATGAAGAAAGAGCATCAGCGCAAGGCACACAGGTATGCCTTTCCTTTAGCTTTTTGACCACAAAGCCAGCAATGTAGTTGATTGCAGCATCCTTGTAGTTGGACAGAATATCAACATTTGGGCACTGGTGGTAATCATGGTCAGCATGCTCTAAAGGCTTCAGATCAAACCTGCGCAAGGTGTGACATCCATGATGGTGGTATTATCACGTAGGATGCAGTTGCCTGCTCCTGTCTTGACTTGGGACTTCAAAAGAAGACGCTTGTAGGCAGCTGTAAACTGTCTTGATGTGGGATTGTTGTTGAATCCACCACGTACTCTCAGACAGGAAAAAAATAGCTCAAGGTGATCTTGGCTCAGCTTGTAGGTGAGGAGTTAATGACATGGTGCATTTGGCTGACCACTTCAAGGAAAATACGCATGCACTTGCGCAACTGGCAATAAAGCCAACTAAACAAGTTTTCTTCGGGCCTAAATGAACAAGCTTGCCTTTGCTGTCTTTCAATTCCAAGAGTGACCTTTGAGCCTTTAGCAGGATTTCCTGTACCTGGCCTTTGTTGGATATCCTCACTGGGGCTTTGGACCCCTTCCCCAAAGGGTTCCTGCTGTTAAGGACATCGAAGGCGGCATCAATGGTTCTCAGGAACTTCACTGTCTCCTCACACCCGCTGAACTGTGGAAGATGCAACTGTGTGATACAGTACTCAAGAGCATCTGCTACACTGCTGCTGAACACCTGTCCCACCGTACATGAGCCATTTTTAACTTGTTTCCTAGTCATAGTCCCTCCATTTCCTGAAGTTTAATCAACTCCTCAATGTGTTTCCAACGGATTTCTCCATTTGGAGTTCGGAGTAAACTTCCGTCAGCCAATGTGTTTCTGAGCAGCTTCAACATATGGCAAACATCCAGCACCAATTGTGTTGGATCAGCAGGATGTGCAAAAGAGGATCTCATGTTATTGACATCCAATGTTGCTCCCAGGGCTCTCAGCATGGAAAAGTGGCATGATGGTCCATCGCACGTCAAGGAGACTGTACGAACTCCGGTGGCATGGAGTCGATGAAGGCATTCACTGATGATGTTGGCACACTCTTCACCAGTCATTCCATCAATGAGGAAATGACAACAGGGATTTTCCACTAGTCGTTGATGGCTACAACCATGAGGACCAAGGCATCTCTGGCTGGTGGTAGACTGTCATCAACAGTGCCACAGCCAAGGTCCACATATCCATGGAATCTTCCAGCTGCATATTCCACGTGCTTTCGAATGGCCACTTGATCCAACATCAGAGCACACAGGACCTCCTTTCCTTCAACTTTTCTGCTCTGCACATGACATGCAAGAGCAGAAAAGGCAGGCTTTGTAAAACCGGGATCTGCAGAAATGCGGCTGTACCAAGTCCGGATGGTGTCGGGATGGGGCAGTATAAGGTCAAAAACTTTACGCACAAAACTATAAGCTTTGGCGGAATAGAAGTGCAGAGTCATCGCAAATGAACGCAACTCCTCTGAAACTTTCGATCTTTTACCTTGCACCTTTCTGGAGAGCAAGGTCTTATGGATTCCACTGAAGGAGTTCTCCAGCATCTCTGCACAGCCACTAGAAATGAGCAGCTTCTCTTTGAGAGAAGTGATGACCTGAGTTAAGCAGGACACTTTTATCTTCAATTTCCTCATGACACGTTTTTTTTGTAATGGATCCCAGTTTAGTTTCAGCCTGCCTTTTGAAGGATAGAGAGTTCACCACTGCATAATGATGTTCAGCACTGTTTGATGCTGTGGCTTTAGAAACATTAACCTGTACCAGAACAGCTTTATCAACAATACCTGTAACCTCTGTGGCTTCCGAAACATTAATCGGTGCCTCATCATCAACAGCTGCAACATCAGCTGCAACATCAGCTTCAACGACTTGGCAGTAACTGTGTTCCTGATACACATTACTTACCTCTCCCCTCACCTTAGATGGTTCTCCAGGATTGTGGAAAAGGGTGGCGACCGCTTTTGGCTTGAGTCTGCATTTGATGGTGAAGCAGTTCTCTGTGAAATGCCTGGCACACAATCTGCTGCTCACATTTGGTACCCACATCTTGCGGTTAATGTTTGAGTCTTTTCTTCTGTCGGAGCGGGAGCCTGTGGAGAAATTGTGTTTATTACCTTCAAGGATATGTCAAAGTCATCTTAAAAAGGGATACCATTGGGCTTCCGGTTTGGTGATGATGCGATAGGCAGCAGTCAAGTAGGGCTCCCGGTCAAAATTAGTAAAAAACTGTGTAAAACTCCCCAAATGATCTGAATAGGACATGGATAAGAATACAAGGGGTCAAGAGAGAGACAAAAGGCTCACTATGCCAAAACCCGAATCACAAAGCAAGAAAAAGATGACGACCATGCCAAAGGAATCCGACGAGGGCCGCATGCTAACAGCTAACGTGACACGCGATCAGCCGAGCTGGTGGCTGCGTTCAAACAAGCATGCAGACCACCCTGGCTTATATGCAAGTTAAAATGGATGCGGGCAGGCAAAATATGGAAACTAAACTGGACAAGATAAGTAAGCAAATGGATGATGCGCTGAAAGGAGTTCGAGAACGAGATGGCAAGATTGAGAGAGGAAATGGGTTCAAAATCAGAACGGAGACGACGCGGAGCCTGGAGAGCTGCAGGGAGGAAACGAGCGGCAGAATCACTGCTGTTGAGGTGGATATTCGCGATCAACGGAAAGACATGGGGTTGGTAGAGGAACGTGTGGGAGAGTCAGAAGAATGGAACACTGAGGCTCAGGACGTTATAACGACTTTGATTGAACAACAATACAAACTTCAGAAAAAACTGACAGTCCTCGAAGGACGATCAAGAAGAAATAACATCCGTATATGGGGAGTGAAAGAAGGGCTTGAGGGGGGCCTCGCCGACCAAAAATACATTGACGAACTAATTCACAAGGAGCTAGATGTGCCTAGTGGCGAGGAGCTACAGATCCAGAGAGCACACAGGGCACCGGCCCCCAGACCAGCTGAAAAACAAACCAGCCGAGAGCAATCATTGTGAACCTTTCTGAGCTTTGATGACAAGAGAGAGCATCCTCAAGAGACGGCGTGGAAGAGGAGCGTGCAGGTGGCCGGGCAAACGAGTGACATTCGATCATGATTATTCTGCAGAGATCGCAGCCAAGCGTCGGGACTACGCCGGTCTTAAAAGGATTCTCAAGGAAAAAGGTCTCCGGTTCCAATCACCATGGCCACGCTGAGGAATCCACTGGGGCGACGGAACCAAGATCTATAATAAACCCACAGGAGGCAGCCAGGCGATGCGACATAGAGGATGGAGGTACCAGTTCGGAGGGAGGAAAGACCTACGCTGCTGCAGAGAGCCGAGGCAATACGCAAGTGGACCAGGGTAGGGAGACGAGAGTGCGGAGATCCCCCAGGACGCGAACAACGAGGGAACCGAACTGAGGATTAACAATGAGGGACAGGATGGGAGCGTGACCTATTGCTTACCATCCCCGACTTGAGGCTTCTATGGGTGAGCAGGAAGATGATTATAAATCGCAAGTGCACATTCTATTTTGTAGAATAACATGTATAAAGGACACCAAGCGATTAACACAAAGGTAAATTGGTCTACGACCGAGTGCAAGGGATATCTTCTTATGGCTGACCTCAATGTTATTTGATCTGTCCTTTGTTGCCCATAAATGTTCAGACTATTTGGTTAAATTTGACTCCGGAAACAAGTTTTGACCGGGAGTTAACGGAGTTTAATAATGTTGGACAATTTTAGTGAGCTTTGGAGACCCATAGTACTGGACATCTTCGCCCCTAGGGGGGGCCCATCCACTAAGGATGGATTTACCCCCTGCCCTCCAACAGGAAGAAGGGGAATAGTTCTCCAAACCTTGTTTACCTTGGGAGACCGAACAATGTTCTTTTGCTTTTGGTTTGGTTTTTGTTTGTTGAGTTTAGCGGTTGCTGCTGATTTATTATATGTGACTCTTGACATGTGGGGAGCTGATGAAGGACACTCTGAGGAACTGTACAATGGATAGGGGTCTGCAAATGGTGTCTTTGGAATGTTAATGGAATGAAACAACCAAGTCAAAAGGGCTAAGGGGTTAGCAAAATTTAGGAAGGAGGGGACTGTGGTCATATTTCTGCAAGAAACTCACTTGTCGTCACAAGAGCATGAAAAATTAAAATGGTTTGGATATGATAATAAATTCTACAGCTCATTCAAACAGAACCAATAGGAGAGGAGTGGCCACCTTAATCAAGAAATTCTGTAAATTTGACTTAACTAAGGAGATATATGATAAAGAGAGGGGAGGGTTATGTGATGGTTAAAAGGGAAAAATTGGAAGGGGCAAATGGTCACGTTACTACATATAATCTATGCACCACCGGATAGTGTAGGAATTCTTTAAGACTATATTTGATATCATAAGCGAGGAAACAGAAAGATTCTTATCTGCGCGGGGGACTTCAATGTGACACTCCGATCACACAATTAGACACCACAAGTACCACAGGAGCAGGGCACGTATCAGCAGGTACGTAAACATACAACTGAAGAGAACTAGGAATTGTGGATGTGTGGAGAGATATGCATTTACTAGACAGGGATTACACTCATTACTCGCACAGATATTCGACGCTACTCAGGATTGATTACTTTTTTATGACGGCAGGGGACCGACACACGAGGGTGGAGGACTGCAGAATAGCGGGTAAACGGAGCTATCGATCAGCAGTGCTATATACCTGACGTGTGAACTTGACAGCAGGAGGAGGAAAGACTGACTGGAGAATGAATGTAGGACTATTAAACAATAAGGATTGGTAGAAGGGATAAGCGAGATATAACTAGATACAAAGAGGAGAATGATAATGGGGAACGTGGACCCGACTATTTGTGGGATGCACTAAAGTCGGTAAATAAGAAAGGGAAGTTAATAGCAACAACATCTCTCCTCAACAAGCACGGACTGGAAACTCTAACAAAACTTAATCGGACAACTTGAAAAAACTGGAAGACATCACAAAGAACTGAACTACATTCGTGACACTAAGGAAGGTTAAGGAAGTCAGAGGAAAAT
>OLKM01003739.1:0-31030 GCA_900291075.1 Melanogrammus aeglefinus | reverse complement strand
ATGTGCTTGTTAACAACCATCCATTTGTTTTGGAGGTTTGACAGTGTTGTTTTGAAATATCCTATTTGATTAAATTGTGCCGGAAGTGACATCAAGAAAAAACTGTTTGCTGGATGTGGGCTGTAGAGCTTGTGTCTTCATAAACGAACGCATTCTTTTGGCGACCTTAGAGGGGCTGTGTGTGTGGTGTTGTGTGTTGTGTGTTGTGTGTGTGTGTGTGTGTGTGTGTGTTGTGTGTGTGTGTGTGTATGTGTGTGGTGTGTGTGTGTGTGTGTGTGTGTTTTGTGTTGTTGTTGTTGATGATATGTTTCTATTAAGACCCATGCATTCATATTTACTTTCTGTACCATCAGTCATTAAAGACCTTCATATTTGTGTTTGTAATATTATGAGTATGCATTTGTATAGTACTGTCTGATGTCTGACTTAAGCCTTAAAATAATGTCATTGACAAACTTGAGTATATTAATAGCACATAAACAGCCAATTCATCTGAAATAAATAAGCATTTTTCTAATTGGAAATATGCAGCATATTGCATATCATTTTATTTGTTGTTGTATTTTTGCACTATTATGTTATTATGTTATATTATATATGTTGTGTGGTAAATATACTGTTAGCACATTTGGAGTATGGGGAAACACATTATCGGTCCTGTATGGAACTTGTGGCAAGGTCGGTCTGACAATAAAGTTCAATTTGACTTTGACTTTTAGTGACAGCAGACTCTACCTGTTAGTGACAGCAGGATCTTACTGTTAGTGGACAACAGTAATCTAGCCTGTTTAGTGACAGTCTCTACCTGTAAGTGACAACAGGCTCTTACCTGTTGAGTGAAGCAGACTCTACTGTTAGTGACAACGTATATTACCTGTTAGTTGGACACTAGTTCTCTACCTGTTTAGTGACAACAGTCGTCTACCTGTTTAGTACAGCAGACTCTACCTGTTAGTGACAGCAGTCTCTACCTGTTAGTGGACAGCAGACTCTAAGCCTGTATAGCTGACAAAACAGTCTCTACTGTTAGTGACAGCAGTTTTCTCTATCGGTTTAGTGACAGCAACTAATACCTGTTAGTGAAACAATCGGCCTGTTAGTGGGACAACATGATTTCTACCTGTTACATGGACAACAGTCGTCTACCAGGTTAGTGACAAGTCTCTTACATGTTAGTGACAACAGTCTCTACCTATTCAGTGACTATCTAGTATGTTGTGATAAAAGGTTCAACCTGTTAGTGGACAGCTTTCTCTACATATGTTGACAATCGGGTTTCTTGACAATAAAGCTTTCAATTTTTGACTTGTGGGACTTTAGTGAACAGCAGACTTTTACCTTAGTGACAACAGTCTCTACCTGTATTTGACAACATTCTACCTGTTAGTTGACAGTATTGAGCGGTATTATTTAGTTTAATTTTTTCAGGGAACATGTAAAGATACTATTAAGTCACACAGTGCAAAAAGGTGTGTTCGTGTACCAGATTCTAGCCAAGAGGTAATTTCATCTGCTCGTTCCTGGGCAGGGTAAGAGCAACCCCATTTCTTACTAAAACGTGACGCGCCCTTATATACTCGTCCCCACACACAGCAGGACTCTCTCCACACAGACACAACACACACAGACTCGCTCACACACACACACCACACACACACACACACACACACTACAGCACACACCACACACACACAGCACAGACCACACATACATCAGCACACTGCCATATAATCTCAATAAGTATCGTAGAAGTCGTTCATCGGCCATATGCAGAATTAACCTATGCTGAGCATAAAATGATTGATAGTGCTGATTAGTTTGCTGACATTACCTTAATATCCATATTTTTTCTCCTCACGTGAGAAAGCATGAAATCTGTAATTTTTGATTGTTTGGGGGAGAGTGTTCCATGCTTTTAGGTTGCTCTAAAGGAGAAGGCGCGATTGTTTGCAAATGCAGAGAGGGAGGCTATCATCTCCCCTTCGTGATGGATCTTGTATGCTTGGGCCTATTTATTCAGTGCATGGTTGGACATCCAATGTTTTCAAAGGGTTGGTGGCGCTGCAGGCTTATATGTTATATTTAGGCGTTGTATGTACGAAAGCGACCCATGCAGAATTACAGTATAAGGTTATCAAGGGCACTAAGCATGTTTATACTTTTACTTCACAGTAGTGGTACTGCATTATCTTTGGTTCTAAAACTTTAAGCGGCTTGTTTTGTGAAGTGTATTTAATGAGATTTTCAGTTCAGTCTTGTTTAGCCTCCGACGGGCTGAACATACTTAACTGTAGAGTTGACATAATCATAGCCGTTAAATACTGTCCTAGTAGCAATCAACTGTTTAATGAATTTCGGAATGTTGTCTCAAATTTGCTGTTATATTTCAATTGTATGTGGTTACCAGCTTTAATGTGTTTTAAAAAGTTGAGTGTGGAATCTAAGGTCACTCCCAGGTATATATAATATATAATAGATAATATAATCTAAAATGTTTTGCTTTCATCTAACATATGTTTATAATTGCGCTTTGTTGGGTGTATTTATTCTTATTAAGAAACATGGGTGATTTACTTTCAGTAAAGTTCAGTGTTTGAGAAAAAATTGCTGCTCAACCACATGGTAACTTTTTCTCATCGTCAGTCGTCAATTTGGTAGCAAATGTTCTGTATCTTCAACATTTTGTAAAATGGCGACTAGTATCGTCAAGATTCCACACCGTTGCACACAGATGGTTGATCATTGATACAGTGCAACCGACGCCTGGGCGAATAGAGGTGGTTCCCGAAATGGACTTTGGATACCCCGCAGTGGAAACACGCTCTTAAGATGGTCTTACTTTATTCCTAACACATTTGGACAGCAATTTGACATAATATTAGACCCATGTCTTATTGGTCAGAATTCCGATTACGTGACAGAGTCTCTACTGTTAGATGACAGGCAGGTCTCTTTACCCGTTAGTGACAACAGTTTCTCGTTACCTGCTAGTTGGACAACAGTCTCTACTCAGTAGTGACCAGCAGTCTCTACCTTGTAGTGACAACAGTCTTCTAGCCTGGTTAGTGATAACAGTCAATGATCTAGCCTGCGTTAGTGACAAGAACCAGTCTCTCCCCATAGTGACAATTCTTATCCCACATTAGTCGACAACAGGTCTCTTACCACGTTACTGACACGAGTCTCTTTCCTTGTTGAGTTGACAACAAGTCGTCTACCCGTTACCTGACAACATTCTCTACCTGTTAGTGACAACAGCGTCTAACCTTACGGGACAGCATTCTCTAAGCTGGTTTGGTTGAAAATAACTCTACCCCTTATTTGCAACATTCCTAATGCCTTTCTTAGGTGACAGCAGTCTTCTACCTGTTTAAGTTGAAGCTGAAACTTAACCCTTTGGCGGGAAAACAGCAGCTGTGAAGATCGTCGGAACTACGCGTCTCAATGTGCTACTTTATATAGTCCCGCCTCTTTTACAGGGGCTGGCACTCTATGGGGCATGCGGGGTCAGGTAGTGGCTCGATGGGGCGTTGCAAACACACACATGCTTGCACAAGATTGATACACAAACATGCTTTCAGGCCACAACCCACACACACAAATGAAATGCACACACACAACACAAATATACACCACACAAATCTAGCAAACAAACACACATGCACACACACATCCACACAGACACTGCACCCACTCGCATTGCACAAACTCAAACACACATGTATTGGTACACAAACACACACATACCTACACGGACAGATTCATATTAACTGTAGTTACAAAAAACACACTATGATGATTGTTTTTTCAGCCCATCCTTTCATCCATACAAGGCAGACACAGACACACACACACAAGACAATTGTTCCGGTGTCACCATATAATATTGATGAGTATACACTTCTAAAGCGTGGACGGCCTGTTGTCACATAATGCCAGCATCTAACTCTGCCTCAATGTCTCTGTTTGGAGGATAACAGAGGCCTAACATTACACACCTCCCACCCCTCTCACCATTCAGCGCCTTGGTGCACGAGATCCTCTCTTTCCTCTTCTACCTTCCTCCTTCCTCACTCTCTCCTCTTCCTCCAACCTCCTCTTCCTCCTCCACCTCTTGTGCTCCTCCTTGTCCTCTCATCTCCTCCTCGTCCTGTCAACCCCTTTCCTCCCCTTCCCCTCCTCCTCCTCCTCTGTACTCCTCCACCTCGCTCTTCCTTCCTCCTCGCCCTCCTACCCGTCCTGCTCCGGCTCTTCCTCAACCTCCTCCTCTTCTCAACCTCCTTCTCCTCTTCTACCTCCCTACTTTCTTCCTCCTCCGTTCTCCTCTTTACTCCTCCTCCTCTTCTCTTCTTCACTTTCTGACTCTCTCTTTCTCATGCTTGCCTATCTTTCTCTCTCTCAATCTCGTCTCCTCTATATCTCTTGTATCAAGCTCAGTCCATCATTTCTGGCTCAAGGAAATCTCAGCCTAGCCCTCGCTGTTGCACGTTTCACGCGGCCGTGGAGCCATGTCCAAATTACCTGTTTAAAGGTTAGCTTAAGGGGGTAAGGGGAGAGGCTACCATCCCCTCAAAATTGAGGATTTTCGAATGGGCACCCTCAAAGCGCTTCAAGTTGTGACTTGCTCCCACCAATACCTTGCGAGGAAAACTGAAAATCAGAAAATATCCTAGACAAGATGGAGGGCGAAAGATGCGAACAGGATTTTGAAAAAACACACATTAAGGTGTTCTCTCCCTGTAATAAACTATTAATTATTTTATTAATTATTCTCTGCAGCCCGCGCGGCGCTCTCGAGATCGTGGATATCATACGACATGAGTCCCGGGGCAGCTTCCGCGACCTGGCGGCCCCGGCCCCGGTCCACGGCCGGGGCTGCCAGAAAGCCCGTTGATAGGGCTCTGCAGCCACGGGCCGCTGGACCGGGCGGCCCTGCGTCGGGAGCTGCCGCGAAGGCTCCACTGTCGTATGTTGATATCCAGATCTTTCCATGTTCTAGTGACTCCAGGTGAAAAATATACTAAGATATATTGTATCTATAGTTAGTAATAGTTCTTTAAGTAATCGTTAGTATTTATTCGAAACTGTGTTTCAATGCATTATAGACCATTCGTTTATAACAGATACATAATAACCCATCTGCGAGTTGGAATTGTCATGCACTAATTAGTCTAGGCAGAATTTCTGAAAATGTGCTTATTCAAAGTGCTGGAGGCATTTTGTGAATATTTATATTATACATTTCTAAGGGTATTAAGGGGTGCTGAATCCAAATCTGCTGTATATGAAGCTCAAAAATGTCCCAAAATGCTTCAAATTGAGATCCAATAATGGCCGCCACGCCAGGCTTGAAATCTGTTTTTTCAGTGTATCTTTTTGACTAAACAAGGTACAAACTATGAATTAAATGTGCTTTTGTTAAGTTTTCTACATGGACAATTCATGGGCCATATTTCAGATTTGAGATGTAATGTAAAGAAACTGCTTAGATTATTTGCCCAAAAAATGGCAAAAGTTGTTATGAATTAATTTATCGTCAGTATATATTATTAATATTCATTAATAGTCAGGCCTACTTTCACTTCTCTTTGTATTTTGTTTTGAGGTAAAATGTGTCAAATGTGCTGTAATGGAACCCTTTGCCATCCCAATATCGCCCCACCACACCCCCAAAGCTTAGCTTTCTCACACTTCTCAGAAAGGCTGATCAGAAACATGAGACAGCGAACAGGTAAAGTCATGTCCAGTGTATATCTTGATAATGTGACTTGTTTTATGTAGTTTAATAATTGCCACTATTATATATTCATGAATTAATATTAATTATAATAATTATTAACATATATTAATTGCATATTTTTAGCGTTTTCTGATCACTAAAAGAAGGCCTAACTAGCCTAACTGATACTGGCCTTAGCCTAACTAGCTTACTAGCCTAACTAGCTAATGTTAGCCAGCTAGTTGCTGGGATTAGCTAAAGTTAGTGGCTAGCTAACATTACTGGTTCAATGAGCTAGCTAAATGAATACGTATCGATGTCTTGGACTTTGCATTCATATTCTAAGAAACTCACTCCTTTTTGTAGGTCTGAATTAGTCAATTGGAGACAGAAACCATGGCTGAAAGCAATGAGACTATTACCCAAGAAAGCTTAATAACATTAGAGCCACAGTTATGCATCCATTATGCCAGGAAGACAATAAGCAAAAAATCTCATGACAGTTAGTAAGGATGGCCTCCAGTCAGCTGACACTTATAAGAAAACTCCGGACTTTAAATTATTATCATGACAATTCCGAGATGCAACAAATCGACTTACTGAGATACTTCAAGGAGACTTGCCTCAGGAATTCGCATGGCATAAGGGCTGCCGAGCAAAATACATGAATAAACGTGAAATAGAGAGGAAATTGAAGGCAGAATTGAAAAAAGATACCAAACAAAGTTCGTCTGCATCCACCCCAAAAACTCTGCAAAAAGTTAGTCTACGGAGCAAAATACCTGCAATAGATTGGAAGCAGTGTATCTTTTGCCAACAAGATCAGAAAGAAAAACTACATCTCATACAAGAAATGAAAGTCAGCAGCAGAATCCTACAAGCAGCAAAGTGTGATTCATTCTTAAGAGAGTGCGCGACTAGCTTGTGTAAATGATCTTATAGCTGCAGAAGGAAGTTTATCACATGACTTGCAAAAACAGGTTTGAACGTAGGACCAAACGCATGGAGTCACTTCCCAGCATGGACATGCCATTAGAGTGGATCTGCCAAGAACTTGAACAATCAGCAAAGCAAGCGGATATTCTGGATCTTGTACATGTGTGGGACCGGTACTCTTCACTAGCTAATGAGGCTCAATTAGATATACCATCTAGATTTCTTAGCCGAAGGACCTCCTTTAAGGAACAAATAGCGGATCGTCTTGAGGGCATATACAACTTTGTTGTACTGCATGATCAGCCTCGAAATGAACCTCGTACTGTCTTGGTTCAAATCCAAATACCGGCATATTCCAGTATCAGCAATGGTGAAAGACGACACTGCCAATATTCATACAGTCATTCCTACATTCAAACATAAGGATCAAGATATGTTCCTGAACATGGTCCATGTGGCATTGCAGATCCGAAAAGATATGATCTCACATCCAAAACAAGAGGGGATAGAAATCAGTGAAAACAGAGCAATAGACAGCATTCCCAACAGCCTGTACATGTTCCTCAACTTGTTACTAAGTGGTCAGTGCCTGCTGGAGGATGATGTTGAAGATTATGATAAGAACACAGCCAAACTACAGCTTAGGATCCTCAGTATTGCACAGGATCTTATGTACACCGCCAGTGGTGATAAGTTCCTTACTCCGAAGCACATAGGACTGGCCAGTACCCTTCATCAAGCTACACGTTCGAAGGAGTTGGTGAACATGTTTCACCAGGCAGGTCATGTTATGAGTTACCGTGAGGTAATCAAACTTGACACTGCACTGGCTGAGAAGACCTTGGAGACCATGGGGGATGATGGTGCCGTTGTTCCACAAAATCTGGTGAAGGGTCGCTTTGTTCATTTCTCAGCGGACAATGTTGACATCAACGAATACACTCTGGATGGAAAAGGGACATTCCATGCCACTCAAGTGGCTGCCTGGCAACGTGGTCCACCTGAAGGTGATCTCCTTGAAGGAATTGATCTTTACTCCAAGTCAGAAACCCTCAGCATCCCCAAGGCAATGAGTGATGTCATACCTGCACCAAAGAGAGGAGTCACAGAGAGGCCAAACAGTGGTGTATTAGCAGCAGACTGTTTCACACAGTCATCTGAACAATGTCCTGCAGCACAGAAAGCACAAGCTACAGGTATGGCCTTCTTAATGTCCAGGACATCTCAAAAGCCAATGCCTTCCTGGACATTGTATAATCAAAAGGCAAGCACAGTCAACCCAGAGAAAACGACAGTAGGGTATCTACCTATTATCCAGGCTCCTGTATCTGAACTTGATACACTGAACACAGTCGTCAAACGAGTGCTCCGTGTCTCCAAATCAATGCAACAACAGCATGTTATTCTGACAGTGGATGAGGCACTTTATCCAAAATTGCTAGAACTGAAGTGGTCAGTTGAAGAATACAAGGACGTGCTTATACCTTGCCTTGGAGGCCTTCACATTGCCATGAACTTCCTGGGTGGGATAGGACAACACATGGTTGATTCTGGCCTGAGCGAGCTATGGGTCAAGTGTGATCTTCTGGGAGCAAATGCTGCTCAGCAGGTCAAGGCAGGAAAAGGGTATGCACGTGCCATGCGGACCCACAAGCTTACCCTACAGGCTCTTTGGCAACTACTACTCCCACAGCTTTACACATATCTGGATGAGGTTGATGTTACACTGAGAGCTGAACTTGCAGATCTCTGCCAGTCCATAGATGCTGATCACATCGCACAAATGGTCGACAAACTCACTAAAGACCGATTTCAGCAGCCCATGAAAGAGTTTGCTGCATCACTTGCAGTTGATGACCCGAATGCTGCATTCTGGTGGGACTATATGACTTTGGTCAGCATCCTACTCTGTTTCAAAAGAGCGCAACGTGATGGATTGTGGGATCTCCACCTGTATGCTTTCAAACGTATGCTGCCCTTCTTCTTCAGGTACGATCATATAAACTACGCCAGATGGGGTACTGTGTACCTGGCTGAGATGTCTGCTCTCCCACCAGAAATCCTCCTCGAGTTTCAGAGAGGCAACTTTGTCGTAAAACGCAGTAATCGACGCTTCAATCAGGTTTCGGCGGATCAAAGTACAGAGTGGCTAAACGCTACAGGAAAGAAGAGTGGAGGCCTAGTAGGTATCACCAGGATAGCAACATCCCTCAGTAGATGGACACTGTCGTATAATCTGAGAACAGTCATAGCTTCTCAGACAATAGTGATGCTGAGACTGACAACAGATGATGAAGACGATGAGTACACACACACAGAGTGCACAAAGAGTAGAATGGAAAGAGATGACGTGGATGAAAGCAGAATATATCTCTCATTAAAAGAGCACGGTGTGTTTAAAGATGGTGGGGACAAACTCAAGAACATAATCAACAAGGATGTGGTCACACCCCAGATTCAAGAATCTCTGCTTGGTGCAGAACACCTTGGACAGGCACAAATGAAAGTGTTTGTGGAAAAACGTCTGTGTGAACCTCCAGATAGTGACCAGCATTTGGATCTGAAGTCACCCATTCGGAAGAACAAAGCCAAAACATTTGCCTCTTTGTATGAAGTCGTGCAACTTTCCAAGAACAAGCACAACATCATCAAAGTGGACAGGCAGATTCTGCAAAGGCTCATCACAGCTTACAGAGCAGGTCGCAAGGTAGATCTGGAAAATATTCTCCAGCATGAACTCATGCCCATCCCGCCATCTCTGGCCGCAACTAACGGCAGTCTTCATTCCACCAACAAATCTGTTTTAGCAAACATACTGAAAAAACATATCCAAACCCCTGCAGATGTGCCCCTTCAGGAATCCAGCTGCTTGCTTATTGATGGCCAAGCACTTGTGATGGCACTTGGGAAGCCGCCTGACACTACAACATTCGGCAACTATGCCAACAAGTTTGCTAACACAGTGTTGAAGATGGGAGAGAAGTACCAGAGGGTTGATGTTGTCTTTGACAGGTACCATGACGAATCCATCAAAACAGGCACAAGAAAGAAACGTAAACAACGCCACCGACCAGTGCGCAGAGAAATCGTGAATGACTCTGTTCCACTTCCAGCAGACTGGTCGAGCTTCATGGCACTGGAAGAGAACAAAGCAGATGTCGCTCGACTTCTCTCAAACCACCTGATAGAACACAGCCTAGAATATGAGCCTGTGGTTGTAGTATCAGGTGGGTTTGCTGAAGCAACCACTGTCAAGTCATCAGATCCAGAACTTGAAATCTCCTCTCTGAGTGCTGACCATGAGGAGGCTGATACACGACTGATTTTGCACTGCATCCAGGCTCCTATGGATACATATAGTCGTGTCAGCGCGTGACACAGACGTGCTTCTTCTTCTTCTGGCACATCATGATAGAATCGGATGTACCCATCTCTACATGAAAGCTGGGACATCAAAGGATCCAAAGTATTTTGCAGTACATGACATTCGCAAGTTACTATCTGATGATCAAGTGGACACACTCCTCGCCTTCCATGCCATCACTGGCTGTGATAGTGTGTCTCAGTTCAGCGGACATGGAAAGAAAACAGCCTGGCAAGTGTTCGAGCAACATCACAACGATCTTACTGGCCTTGGGAAGGGCCCTCTCACAGAAGATATTGTGAATTCGACAGAGAAATTCATCTGTAAGATGTATGGTGTGCCCGAGGTTGATACATGCAACAAAGCAAGAGTGAAGTTGTTTTGCAAAGGTCGGCCACAAGAGACTCTGCCTCCAACCTCAGATGCGGTGAAGTTTCATATCATGCGTTCACACTATCAAGCGACAATCTGGAACCAAGCTCACCTGCCACATCCTGATCTTCCTCCAGTGGATGAAATGGGATGGATGCACAAGGAAGGTCAGTTAGTGCCACGGCTAATGTCTCTTCCACCTATGCCTAAAGCCTGCAGGGAGTTCACTTCATGTGGGTGTACTAAGGGATGCCTCAGCCAACGCTGCAGCTGCAGGTATGTGTATAGGGGATAAGCAGATGTTGATCATTGTGTACAAGATTGGAAACTGGTAGAGAACATCAGCCTGTCAGACTGCATACTGCTGACTGTTTGTTATTAGCCTATAACTAAGGGAAAAAAGTAACTAAGGAACAAAATAATTGTAAGGATAACTGTAACATGTATTCCAATGTACTTTTACTTGTACTGGTTGTAATCTTTCTATTATATTCTATTCTATTCAATTCTTTCTTATTCTATTTAGAAAGAGTCACATGGAATGTATAGAGGATGCAACTGCAGGAAACATGACAACACTTGCCAGAACACTGAAGAGGACTGCGAATAAGCTGTCACTGTAACTTCTACTGGGATATAGTTCAATGAATAAAACCATGACCTATGGATCTTCCTGCTTTTGGATCTTATTGATTGATTTCTTCACATTACATCTCATATCTGAATATGGCATCGAATTGCCCATGTAGGAAAACTTACAAAAGCACATTTGATTTATGTTTGTACCTTGTTTAGTCAAAAAGATACACTGAAAAATAGTTTTCAGCCTGGCGGTGGCGGCCATATTGGATCTCAATTTTGAGGCATTTGGGGACATTTTTGAGCTTCATATACAGCAGATTTGGATTCAGCACCCCTTAATACCCTTAAAAATGTTGTATAATATAAATATTCACAAAATGCCTTCGGGGTTCTGATTTTGTGAAAATTGACCCTGTCTAAATCGCTAGTTAGCGAATTAGCTCGCGATCTCCGCAACATGGATAGTTCCATGTCAACACTTGCCCTATTTTCATGTCCCTATTTCGCCCATTTCATTGCATGTTTATGGGGTAATGTGTTAGGGCTGTAGAACGGACTCTCGGAAGATCTGGATATCATACGACGACATGAGCCCGGCAGCTCGCCGACCCTGGGCCGCCCGACCCCGGTCCACAGCCGGGCTGCGGCGGCGTGGGACCGGGCGGCCGCGGCCGGGGAGCTGCCGGGCTCATGTCGTTATGATATCCAGATCTTCCATGTTCTAGTGACTCCAGGTGAAAAATACTACTATATTTATTTATATATATTAGTAATATTATAGAAGTAATGTTATATTTATCGGAAATGTAGTTTCAATGCATTATAGACATTCGTTATAACCAGATACATAACCACCGCGGGTTGAATTGTCATGCACTAATCGCTAGTTAGCGAATTAGCTCGCGATCTCCGCAACATGGATAGTTCCATGTCCAACACTTGCCCTATTTTCATGTCCCATTTCGCCCATTTCATTGCATTGTTTATGGGGTTAATGTGTTAAGGGCTGTAGAACGGACTCTCGGAAGATCTGGATATCATACGACATGAGCCCGGCAGCTCCCCGACCCTGGGCCGCCCGACCCCGGTCGGCCGTGGACCGGGCGGCCCGCGATCGGGGAGCTGCCGGGCTCATGTCGTATGATATCCAGATCTTCCCAGGTTTGATGACGTCACAGGGTAGGGTTGTCCCATTTGGTAGGGGATTGGTTAGGGGCAGAGGCGTCAAAAGTATTCACAGTCGTTACTTAAGTAGAAGTATAGATACTAGGGTATAAAAAGACTTCTGTAGAAGTTGAAGTATCAACTCAAGCTTTTTACTTAAGTAAAAGTATAAAAGTACTGATTTCAAAACTACTTAAAGTATTAAAGTAAAAGTAATGTAAGGGGGAAAAAATGCCATTAAGGTCAAAAACTTAGGCCCCGCCACAGGGGCCTATAGAATTAGAATTAGAATCCGCTTTTTGGCCATGTATGCGCACACATACAAGGAATTCGGTCTCTGCATTTATCCCATCCGTGAATTTGTGACACGCACAGCACACTGCTATGGCACTGCCCAAATTCCCCCCATTATTTTTTTCTAAAGGCCATTTAATGACTATAATGTTAATGTAGAAAAAATTGGGATGCACCCTGTTTCAGACACACATTTATGCCCATTGAAAATGAACGCATATTAGTACAAATGCAATATACATTAAGAACCATATATGTTGTACTACGGAGCATTGTGTTTCATGGAGTGGAAGATTATGATGAATAGTTCCCTGTAAGTATTGTAATGGTGCAAAAAGTCATACATAAGTCTGCTATTTCCTAGCTGGAATGTGGCGCGATTTATGTCATGTTAGAAAATGTAGACTGGCCCTGGTCATGTGCAGGTACGATGGATCGCTTATAAACCAATAGGGTGTCAGAATGGTAAATATGTTTCTTTTCTCATCCAACCACAATCAAATTCACTCTATCCGATGGCGCAAGCCGAAATAGGAGTAACAAGGTCATTTTTAAATAGTAAGGAGTAGAAAGTACAGATAAGTGTGTGAAAATGTAAGGAGTAGAAGTAAAAAGTAGGCTGAAAAATATTTACTCTAGTAAAGTATAGATACCCAAAATTTCTACTTAAGTAAGGTAACAAAGTATTTGTACTTTGTTACTTGACACCTCTGGTTAGGGGTAGCAATGAGCATGAGCAATGAGGGTAAGGGTAGGGTTAGGGTTGAGATGTAGGGTTGAGACAGTGAGCAAAGAAATGGGATTGGGCCTCACTCTCTCATTGTCTTACTTTCTCCCAATCTCGCTCTCTCTCTGTCTCACTTTCTGTCTCACAGACCAGCCAGGAGCCTGGTCTGCCTGTGGCGTCCCTTCTCGATGGCCAGGCTGTGTCCGCTGAGTCTGTTCTTGGTTAAGGATTTTCCTCAGTTTGGGTTGGCCAGGTATTCTGCAAATGTGTATTCTCTGTTAAGGGACAAGAAGAAGTGGTCTCTTTCCAATGTATCAAATAGTTATCCTTCTGGTTTCTTATAATTCGATTTTTGCCTGATGTAGTTGTGTGTTGGACAGAGGCAAGCTGGCTAAAGGGACATTTTTCTGGGTGTAGCTCACTGTTGGTGAGGACCTGTTTGTGGAGTGTGTTTCTGACACATTACTTAAAGGTGCCATGACATGCTATTTTATGGATGCTATAATATTAGGTATTGGTTGGGCCACTAACACAGTATTCAAAGACGTTCCCGAAATTCAGCCGTGGTGCAGAGTTACAGCCACTCCGAGCCAGTCGCACATTGAGCTTCCCCCAAATGCGCTGTTTCGGTGTCTGTAGCTATAATGCAAATTAGGAGGAGCGAGGCGGGTCAAGGAGGAGGGTGGGGGTGTGGCCCTGAGCAGCTGCAACCATGCGCTGTTTACAGTGGATGTATCGTAATCGCGAGGCGCACACAGCCTTTAGCGGTGTTCTGTAAATATTCTAGAACACACGGGAGTCCTGGAGCTCTATAGCTAAATAATATCATTTAGCCTACATAGATATCTTTATCATATACTATATATTATCAAGGCCAAAAGCTGTGTGAGCCGCGCCAAGGAGGAGAAAGGGATTGTTGCCGGGCAGCGCTTAGGCACCTCCCCCTCCTGCAGCGCTGAGGTGGTGGTCCCTCGGCAGCGGGAAGAGGGTCTCAAGCGGGAGACATTCGCGGCCAACAATCCTTTTCTCCTCCATGTCATGGTTTATGTTATTGAGGGAGTCGCAGTTCATGTACTTCAGGGAGTCAAGGCCATTCCTTTCCCCAATTCCTTCTCAACCCTGGCTGAGATAACCTCCAGCACATTCTCGTTGTGGAAATACAAGAGATGTCAAAGAACTGACAGCAAACACTTGCGTTACAGTGTGTGTAATACACACACACACACACACACACACACACACACACACACACACACACACACACACACACACACACACACACACACACACACACACACACACACACACACACGTGGCGCTCGCACGGTCGTGTCTCATTGGTGGGCCAAATTCTCTGGGCGGGCAAGGCAGAGAAAGGGGAGGAGCTTAGATCCTTTATGACGACATATGGGACCACATTCAAAATCAGCGCGCTTGAGCCTCCGTTTTCTTCAAAGGCAAGCAGAACACCTCGTGCTCTTTCTACACCGAACGCAAGTTTTATCCTCTGTTGGACCATAGGCAGGCTAGGGGAACTCATATTTAGGTTATAAAACCTCATAAAGTGAGATTCTCATGCCATGGGACCTTTAAGGTGGATATTCAATTTTTGCACTCTCTTAATTTTAATTATGATTGGATATCGTCCTTATTCTGCTCTGCATGTATTATTTGATGTTTTCTGCCATCTCTTAGGATTGATTTGCAGAATTCTGCCATGTTTAGTTTCAATTTGATGTTTGTCCCATTTTATAAAATCTTGGTGTGAGAAAGAGTTTCCTTGATGCACATGGTTGTTGGTAAAAAAAAAGCATGTTTACTTAAAAAAAAAAAAAACCACAACAGTTTATTCACTTGCACAACTCAAGCCTCCCTCCAGTCGAGAACTCTTGTCCTCTTAAGGAGCACCAGAATGGGTGTCGCTCAATTAACCTATGAGCCACAGCTGCAGACTATTACAGAGCACCAGCCAGACAGGAACATGTGAATCTTTTAAAACATGTTAAAACACAGTGACGATGCCATTTACATCTTCACACTTGGTTAGTGAGTGGACCCCAGACCTTACAGCCATTAGCGCAAAGGGTTCTGTCAGCGCGTCAGAGATTCTGATCCAGATCTTAGTTGGGATGTCTGGTTTATGTTTCTTTTTTTCCGAGAGACAAGACAAGGCCCTCCTTGCCTTGTCTCTCTCTATTACAAAAAACAAAAACTTATGCAGCAGGTTTGGCTTGTACATTTTTTTACATTCATTTTTTAACAAAATCTCTCTCTCAAATTGACATTTATACATATACCAAACATCTGAGACAAGTATTTTTGCATTGGTATACTTTTGCTAAACAATGATATTTATACATTTAAATATCCAGTAGTTTTTCTGTGTTACAAGAGGAATTAAATAAATAAATAAAATAAAGAACACTTTGGCCCAAAAAGGCTGACATCTATCAAAATATGTGATAATGCCGAAAAATGTACAATACAAGAAAAGATCCATTACAGTTCAGAATCTGTACACAAAATAGTATAAAACAATATTTACCTGAATAAAACAATGTGTTGATGTCACCGCAGTGGAGTATTCCACAAAGCCGGTTTTATCACATAGCCTTACCAGGTAAGTTAACCCAGGGTTTGCGGTAACCCTAGGTTTTCCATTCCAAAATGAGCACACGCTATATTAGTTACTATAGAAACATATGCTCTGAATCAAACCTGGTCGGAGCAGGTTTTGCGCAGGTTAAGTTTGGAACATAACCCGGTTTTGGGAATTTAAACCTGCATTCACCGCAGATTTCATGTGTTCACAATGGCATGCCCTTTTGATGAGAGGCCTGTTGATATCGGAGCGCAAATTATTCGTGCAATCCACCGGGAGCGATTAATAAGACCACGGCTCAACATCTTGGCATATCGGATGATTTTTTGCCGGAGAGACATAGATTCTCGCGGAAATCTTTAATATATTTAAATAGCCTTCTCCAGCCTTACATAGCCAACACTACCAATCCTGGCCTCAGTTTCCTCCAGACTATTTGCATAGCCCTGCAAATGGTCGTTTTATCTATAATTTTGGAGATGCTGAGAACATTTAGTACTTTCAGATGACCCATCCACGTCCAGACCAGATTTTCATCGGCCTCCTATCATACAAAGAGCAATATTTGCTGAGTAAGACGCGGAAGGCAACTAGGGGGAAAAGTACATGAACGTCGGCAAAGACAGTTGATTCCCCCCAGATCCCGAACAAAAGACTCTGGCTGAAGTCGATATTCCCTGCCCCTAGGGACACTGTGGGTTGGGGTATACGTTGTGTTCCCTCTCTTGTACACAGACTAAAAGGGACCAGGATATAAAAGGGGCCAAGGTATTGGCCGTTCTATTTCATGTAGGCTACGCCATCTAGGCTTCGCCTTATGGGCTTGTCCCGTGCGCACGAGCACTGAAAAATTCCAACTATGCACCAATCAACGTGGGCACCGCCCACATTTCCCACGGTACGTGTATATAAGGCGGCGCCCATCCTTCCTTTTCTTTCAGCATTTGTACTGATCATCGGAAAACAAAGAAATTACCTCTTTTTCTCCCCGCCGGTGGACCTCGCTGAGGCCATCGACATCTTCAGGGCCGGAGTTCCGGACGCCCAGAACACCGACAACGAGCAAACGTCGAGGTTTACGACTTCGCCTCCTTGAACGACGTCTTTGCTGATTCTGCGTCCGGGTTCTCCCGCTCCGCGGCTTCTACCGAAGCCACTGTCGTCCCGAGGGAGAAACCACGCCGGATGGCCGATCTATTCCTCTAGGCTGCCTCTTCGCCCCCCCTTCCCCCTCAGCCCGGTGGCTGTAGGGTGGCGGCCGGACGGTGTGTTTACATAACCTCTGGTTCACCTGCTTCTACTGGAAGCGGACTGGAGACTCATTACACAAGCCTGTGGATACGGACGCTTGTACTAGTTTCCTAGTTTCCAACACTATCCCCTCTACCTCCCTTCTACAGTCTGTGGAAGGGAGGCCCCCCCACGAGTTTATTCCCGCTACTTCCTGGTTTCCAAGAAGTCAGGGGCGAAGAGACCTATTTTGGATCTTTGCGTGTTCAACGGATTTGTTGCCACGAGGAAATTGGGAATGCTCACTATCAGAGCGCTGCTCCAATGTGTGAGAGAGGGCGACAGGTTCACATTCCTGTGTCTCAAGGATGCTTACTTCCACCTCCATATTCGGCCGGCACACAGGAAGTTTCTCTGTTTTGCCTTTATGGGGGTGGCTTACGAGTACCAGTGCCTGCCATTCGGCTTCTCCCTGGCCCCGCGCACCTTCTCAAAGTGTGTGGAGACGGCGTTGGGACCGCTCAGGCGTCAGGGAAAGAGGGTTCTCTTTTACCTTGACGACCTACTTGTTTTGAGTAACTCAGAGGAAGCTGCGAGAAGGGACACCATGACGGTGATAAACCATCTCTCTTTCCTGGGTTTTGCCATCAACTGGGAGAAGAGCTTCCCGCTCCCCGGCCGGCAGATAGTCTACTTGGGGCTTTGCCTAGACTCAGTCGCCATGACAGCGATGCTCTCGCCTCCTTGGCATGACGCCATCCTGTTGGCACTCTCCCGCTTTCGCATTCTCAGAAACGTGACCGCGCTGTCCAACATGGGCCTGTTAGGGCTGATGGCAGCCGCCCATCCCGTGGTTCCCCTGGGTCTGCTCTTTATTCGCAGATTCCAGCGGTGGTTTGCTCGCCAAGGGTTGGACCCCGTGCAACATAAGCTCAGGGTGCTCCTCCTACCCCATTCGGTGTCACCAGACCTCGGACAAGAGAGATTGTCCCTGATTATGGTGGCTCCGGAGAACCACTCAGCTCTGTGGTTTCCAGAGCTGGCGACGCTCTCACAGACGGCACCGTTCAGACCGGATGCGCTTTCACAGGTCCATCGGACGGGGCACCATCAGCCTGATGTATCGGGATGGCTATTGGTCTGGCTCCTGAGAAGTTGATCCTGCAGGGCAAAGGTTTGCCTGAAGCGGTTATCAACACTATCCAGGGTGCTTGTGCACCTTCTACTTCTAACCCTATATGCGGCAAAGTGGTGCGGTTTCTCTGATTGGGGTGACAGGAACCACGCTGTCCCATCCCATTGCGAGGTGGGAAGCGTGCTTGCGTTTCTACAGCACTTATTGGAGAAGGGTTTTTCCACTATCAAGGGCTATGCGGCAGCTGTTTCGGCTGGCCATGCAGGCTGTGATGGTGGCCCGATCTTTAGCCATCCACTGGTCAAGAGGTTCTTACATGGGGCTAGACGAGTTAGGCCTGTTTCGCGCGTGCTAAGGCAAACTCTACTGAGACGGCTCTCGCGGTGACTGAGTCCCTCCGTGCTGCCAGAGCCTCTACCCTCTCATCAGTTCTCATTCTCCTTGACCTGTCCGCACCATTTGACACGGTGAACCACCAGATCCTCCTTGCCACTCTTGCTGAACTTGGCATCGCTGAATCTGCTCTTTCCTGGTTCACATCCTACCTGATGAACCGCACCTATCAAGTGACATGGAATGGCTCCTTGTCCAAACCTTGCACGCTTGAAACTGGGGTCCCCCAAGGCTCTGTACTGGGGCCTCTTCTGTTCTCCCTCTATACCAGATCTCTGGGCTCTGTAATTGCGTCACATGGCTTTTCTTATCACTGCTATGCTGACGACACTCAGCTATTCCTCTCTTTCCCCTCATCGGATAAAGCCCTGATTGCAACACGCATATCGGAATGTCTGGCGGACGTCAGCACCTGGACAACTGCCCATCACCTGAGGCTTAACCTCAACAAAACCGAGCTCCTCCTAATCCCAGGGAAAGATTGCCCACACATGGACTTACTGGTCACCGTTGAGAACATCACTGTATCTCTTCCTCCAACTGCCAGAAACCTCGGTATGGTATTGGACAATCAGTTATGCTGCACCGCAAACATCACTGCGGTGGACCGATCCTGCAGACTTGCACTTTACAACATCCGCAGAATCCAGCCCTTCCTCACAAGGTAAGCAGCTCAGCTTCTAGTCAAATCACTGGTCATTTCCCGCCTTGACTACTGCAACTCACTCCTGGCTGGATTTCCTGCCTCTGCGATTAAACCTTTGCAGCGCATCCAGAATGCTGCAGAGCGCCTCGTGTTCAACCTACCGAAGTTCTCCCATGTGACCCCCCTCTTCCGGGACCTCCACTGGCTCCCTGTAGTAGCTCGCATCAAATTTAAGACGATGGTACTGGCAGTCAATGGAACTGCCCCTGCCTACCTATCTCGATCGCTCCGCTCAACTACCTCAGCTGGACGTCTGGTACCGCCATCGCTAAGAGCTAACAAAGGTCGTTCAGCAAAGTCACAACTCTTCTCGGTTTTGGGACTTCAGTGGTGGAACGAGCTCCCTGCCGTTCTCAGGACCGCAGAGTCGCTCATCATCTTCCGAAAAAGACTCAAGACTCACCTGTTCAAAGTCCACCTCGACTCTGCATAGCCACCCTCCCCCCTCTGGCCACTATTGTACACTGTATTGTATTGTGTTGCATTGTATTGTATTATAGAACTTAACTGTGTAGCAACTGCAGTAGCTGCTATCATTGCTGTAACACGGGGAATTGGTTAGCCTAGTGATTGTTTTACTTGCACTTGGTTCTATGAACATCCTTATTGTACCGATAGCAATATATTGTTGCACTTCTTATGACAAATGTACTTATTGTAAGTCGCTTTGGATAAAAGCGTCTGCTAAATGCCCAAAAGTAAATGTAAATGTAATGCTTACACCACGCTGGGATCACCACACTGTGTTGCGCGGGTTATCCAGGGACCCTTTCGAGCCTCTGTCTCAGGCCCCTTTGGATGCCCTGTCCTTTAAGACGGCGCACTTATTGGCTTTGGTTTCTGCCAAGCAGGCCTATGAGCTGACCACTCTGTCAGCCCGAGCTGCTTGTTGCTTAAAGAGAACAGCTCCTTTGCGCTGCTCAGACCTAATCCTGCGTTCATCCCTAAGACCATTAAGTTCTTTCCGGTCGAGAGATATTGTGCTTAAGGTTTTTCATTCCCCGCCTCATTCTAGTGAGGCAGAGGCGGAGTTGCATCTCCTGTGCCCGGTGCGGGCACTGGCTATGTACGTGAAACGCTCGGCCGCGTTCCGCTCCACACAACAGTTGTTTCTGTGTTATAGCGACACTAGCAGGGGCAGCTCTCTCTCTAAACAGCGTTTTTCTTGCTGGATATGTGAGGATGTTTGCTTAGCCTACGCTCGGCAGGGCTTAGCTCCACCATTGGGCGTTAAAGCTCACTCGACAAGGGGCGTGGCAGCTGCAACGGCTCTACTCAGAGGCGTTCCGGTGGAAAACATTTGCGTGGCTGCGTCTTGGTCTTCCCCCGGCCCCTTTGTCCGTTTTTACATGTTAGACGTGTCCAGGGGCTCACTCGGCAACTCTGTGTTGGAGTCCGGTGCCCCTTCTACGGCTTAAGAATGAATGTTCTTTAAGCGGCATCGTTGAATTTGTTGAGTTTGGTGAGATGGTGAGTTGGACTTGACTGCCAGTAGCCTATTTCTCTCCCGCCGCATTTTAAATGGAAAGCGGAGAAGAGAGTTTACTATTGGCTCGCCGATTGATGGGTTGGTTTTATCTGCCAGTATGGCACTCCCGCCGTTTTTTAAATATGAAACGGACGAGAGGAGCTCCTTATTGGAGAGTCGAACTCCGTAGCTCCGCCCCCGGTGGTAGCGGACCTAAAGGTAACCGTATAGGCCGATTCATACCTCCGGATCCAGACGAAACGGTCCGTATCCGTTCTTACCGTAGGGTGTGAATGGGCGTTATTACTCTGGTTTTTCCCTTCACTTTTCATGGTTCCATGAAGGAAGGATTGGTGCAGGAGTCTTTGCAGACTCACTTTTTCTCTTGATCATTGCCTTGCTTGATCTAGGAGGAATTAGTTTTTTATTAAGCTGTTGTGTTTTGCACATCCTCAGCTTTTTTGAGTCTTATGTGCCCTGGTGACTTAAGTTTTTTTGACTGGGGTCCAGCAGGAGTACATTGATTGGGCTCCGCTCGCAGCTTCACCTTAGCCTATAAGGCGAAGCCTATACGGCGTAGCCTACATGAAATAGAACGATAGTTATGATATTATAACTCTAGTTCTATGATTGTAGGCGTAGCCATCTAGTTTCCCACCTGCTGTACCCTCCAAATGCTGAAAGAATAGCATGGAGGATGGGTGGCGGTTTGCGCCGCCTTAGATACACGTACCGTGGGAAATGTGGGCGGTGCCCACGTTGATTGGTGCATAGTTGGAATTTTTCAGTGCGCACAAGCACGCGCACGGGACAAGCCCATAAGGCGAAGCCTAGACGGCTACGCCTACAATCATAGAACTAGAGTTAAAATATCATAACTATCGTTTCTCAATTCGATTTATTTTCTGTACTTGTGTACTTGCGTTCTTGTGAAATGTCATCAGTCGTAGCCCTAGTACTGTTCCAATTCAAAGTACGCATCAGGACAAGTACTGTCGTAAAACCAGGAAGTGTTCTTGATTTTGCGTTCTTAAATTGGCCGAAATATCAAGGATGCATCGACGGTGACTTGTGTGGACTTGGGACCGTTACTTGGTAGAGTAAACCCATCACAACGGCAATCCCGGTCTGATCCATCATGCAATTTGAAACAATAGCAATAGCCTACTCTCCAACAATAACTCTTACATTATTTTTCCGGTGTGTTTCTATTCTAATCTGTGTGATTTCACGTATTTCGTAAATCAATATCAATGGCCTACTCTCCAACAATATCTCCTTCAATATTTTTCCTGTGTGTGTTTCTATTCTAATCTGTGTGATTTCACGGATTTCGTAAATCAATGGCAATAGCCTTCTCTCCAACAATAACTCCTACTTTATTTTTCCCGGCACTGGCTTGATATGTACACAGTTTCCCGCCAATATTCCTGACAGTGGAATATATATATTAGTGGTGGGCCGCTATTGGCATTAACGGCTGCGTTGACGCGTGACTTTTATCAGGCGATAAAAAAAATATCGCCGTTAATCTATTGTAACGAGCTGGGTTAATGTAGTTCTGTTATTATGCGTTCAGCAGCTATTAGAATGTTCTCATGTGTTGGGTTATGCACTAAGTTTATTAGTGGAGGTTAATGGGGGATTGTCTCGCGAGAAGGGGGGGGGACAACGAGAGGGAGGGTCCGGGAGCAACGGGTGTCGTAAAAGAGTGTGTGTTACGGCTTATGCTTTGGGTGGTCACGGTCAACAGTTTTTGGAGACAAACCTTTGATTTACAGAATTAAGAGCAGGATTGCAAGCCAGACATCCCCTGTTTATTGTTACGCCACGTCCTGCCACACGGTCCAACACCCCCATCTAGTGGCTGCTTGGCGCCACTGGTCCTCAGCTCCTCTACCCACCTGTCGGCATTCGGCAATTACCATTCCCTACTTCAGCTGGGGATCTTCGATCAGCCGGCGCCAGTTCGTTGTTTACCACTACCCAGTTAGTATCGATCTTAGCAGTGTTATCCTAGCCCTGCTCGTTTCCCTGTTCTCCAGTAACCCTTTTCCTCCATTGCAGTTCTCCGTCCGTCACCTCGACCACCCGCTGCCGAACCCCTGCCTCTCTGTTACTGAACCCTCGCCTGCCTGACCTCCCGCTCGCCCAGTCCCGCCTTGTCGTTTCCTCTTGCCTGAATAAATCCATCTTCCCTTCCACCCCGTCTTAGCTTCTCTCTGTCAGCGTTTGGGTCCACTCGTTCCGTGCCCTTAACATTTATTCGACGCTGCACCACCGAGGGGTGAACGTTACACTGGTGTCAGAAGTGAAAACGACGGACTGGTTTTTTTCCGGTATTCGCCATTATCCTAGCGTCTTGTGGACCTACCAAGGGTTGCTGCTGTTTGTGCTGCCAACGGACATGGCGCACGGGAGCGGAGCACGGCCGAAAGTTAAGGAGGAGAAGGGGAGCTACGGTTATGCCCTTGCGGGGGGTCTGGCGGCAGAGTTTGAGCGAGCTGCGGAGACCAGGGCCCGCTTGAGAGAGACGGCGAGGCGCATGGCAAACGACACGGGAATGGTCTCCACCGACCCCCGACGGAGCAGAGGATGTGACGGAGGCTTCGTCGCAGGCACGTGGGCTCCTCCAAGGCACGACAGCGGAGAGAGTGCACAGCCTGCGTGTCAAAGGGGCGGTGCCTGTACTTCCTGGGCCCCGTGTAAAACACCTAAGTACTCCGGTAAGGCGACTGGCAGGCGTTTCATGGCCAATTCGAATTGTTGTCACAAGCTGCAGGCTGGTCGGAGGATGATAAAGCGCTACAGCTAGCTCTTGTTGGGGCTCTGCAGAGACGTTTTTGACATTGCGAACAGCCCGGTTTCCTGTGCTCTGAACTTTCCATCAGACGCAGGTGGCCTGGGGAGCCCCTTCGTGTGTTAGCTAATGACATTGAAACTCTAGCCAGGAGGGCTTATGCCCACATGCCCCTGGCGATACAGACGGAGCTCGCCAGAGACCAGTTCATCCAGGCCTTAACCCCCAGGGAGCTGCGCAGTCAGACCCAGCTCGCACATCCCCGCTCCATACAAGAGGCTCTGGAACTGGCTCTAGAGAGGGCGATTGTGGGGGGCGGGACCATGGAAGGCAGCCCTGAGGAGAGTGGTCCTACAGTGAGAACTAATGCATGCGCTGATGCAGCCGAAGTAAAGCCTGCATGGGTGGCTGAGTTGACCGAACTGATACGGGCTGCCTCCATGCATTCACCGCAAAGTGCCACACGGCCTCGCCATCGCCCCCTGGTCTGCTGGGGATGCGGACAACCTGGCCATCTCCTCAGACAGTGCTCCAAGCATTCCAAAGACCAGGGAAACGGCCCGGGGCCCGTATAGATGGGACGGTACGGACCCCGGGCATAGTGTCCCGTGCTGTTGCCGCAAAGGATGGAGGGGCCCAACAGCACAGTCGGGGGAGAGGGGCTCCACTCCCCCCTGAAGCAGACGATAACACAGAATCCACGATGGTGGTGGGTTGGACTCATTCCTGGAATTTCTGCCATGTTCCCGTCACCATAAACAGGGCCCCACATACAGCCCTTGTGGACACGGACTCCACAGCTACACTGATGAGGCCAGATGTAGTTCCGGCGGGGACAAAGTTGGAGCAGACTACAGTGCAGCTGAGGACGGTGACTGGTGAGTTGGCCCCTATGCTTGGTAAGGGGAGGGTGATGTTGAATGTGGAAGGTCTGTCAGTGGATTTCACTGTATGGGTGGTGCAGGTGCAGGACCCCTGCATACTGGGGCTGGACTTTTTGAGGGCTGCGCGCTGTCTGCTGGACCTGGGGAAGAACAAATTGACTTTTCCCGGGGGCCCCACTGTTGAACTGATACCGCCCACCCAGCCCTCAAAGCCACACCCCCTGGTCAGGACAGCCATGGAAACACACTGCCATGACACAAAAACCCCAGTAGAGAGAAATATCCCCCCTGATGGCAGCTTCCTGCCACTTGTGCCCCATTCCCCCAGCAACGGTCAGCCCCCATCTGCACATGCCGATTCATCTTCCCCAGCCCAGTCAACTATGGTGGGGGAAACGGACAGGTTGTCGGCTGTGAGAGAGATATGGAGACAGAACTGTGGCCAATTGGAGCAATGGCAGCAGGAGGAGCTGTGGACGGTGTTATCTGACTTTATAGACATTTTTTCACTAACAGACAAGGAAGTGGGCCTGACACACTTGGTCCAACACGAAATAGACACTGGGGATGCGCGGCCGATCAAGATGCGTCCCCGGCGCCTGCCCATGGCTCACCGTGAGGCTGCGGACAGAGCGGTTGAAGAGATGCAAAGAGATGGCATTATTGAACCGTCGGACAGCCCCTGGGCCTCGGGAGTGGTGATGGTGTCGAAAAAGAGGAGCACCAAGATGAGATTCTGCGTGGACTACAGACCGCTGAACAGTGTGACAAGAAAGGACTCGTATCCATTACCCAGGATCGATGAGTCATTGGACTTGGTGTCTGGCTCTTCCTGGTTCTCGTAAATCGACCTGCGAAGCGGATACTGGCAGGTGCCTCTCAGCCCTGTAGCAAGACCAAAGACTGCCTTCTGTACGGACAGGGGGTTGTGGCAGTTTCAGGTCCTCAGTTTCGGCCTGTGCAATGCCCCAGCCCCCTTTGAGAGACTCATGGACAGGGTGCTGGCTGGCATCCCCCGTCAGAGATGTCTGGTGTATTTGGACGACATCCTGGCCCATGGGGGCTTCTTCCAAATGGCCCTGGAATCGTTGAGGCTGGTGCTGCAAAAAGTGGCGGCGGCGGGCCTGAAATTACACCCGAATAAGTGCTGCTTCATGAGAAAGGAGGTGGAGTTTTTGGGTCACAGACTGGGGGAGAAGGCATCAGCACCCTGGAGCAGAAAGTGCATGCAGTGAGAGACTGGCCAACACCAACTGACCAACGACAGCTGAAGAGCTTGCTCGGTCCTGGCCTCGTACTACAGGAAGTTTGTGCAAGGTTTCTCCTGCACAGCTGCCCCCCTGCACCACCTGCTGCAGAAGGACAGGGACTTCACCTGGACGCCGCAGTGCCAACAAACCTTCAACTCCCTCCAGAAGGCACTGACTGAGGCCCCGTCCTCATTCCCCTGGACCCCGGGTTGCAGTTTACTCTGGACACGGATGCCAGCGATGTGGGCATGGGTGCAGTACTGGCTCAGGTGGGGCCAGAGGGGGAGAGAGTGGTGGCATATTTCAGAAAAACCTTCAACAAGGCTGAATGCCGCTACTGCGTCACGCGCCGAGAGCTCCTTGCGATGGTGGCAGCGATTAAGCACTTCAAGTACTACCTGTGTGGCCGGCCCTTCACTGTCAGTACAGATCATTCGGCCCTGCAGTGGCTGATGTCCTTCAGAGAACCAGTGGGCCAATTTGCGCGCTGGATTGAAACGCTGCAGTCCTATGTCTTCACGGTATTACACAGGGCCGGAGCCAGCCACGCCAACGCCGATGCCTTGTCCCGCGCGTCTGCGCAATAGGAGGTTGCCAGTACTGTGAGCGGAGAGAAGCGCATGAGAGAGAGCTCCATATCGAGGAGGAGACATGCCCCATGCACGAGGGGGCTGGACCAGTTTTCCGCGGAATGCAGATGGTTGAGGCGGCCGAGTGGCAGACACAATAAGAGCAGGACATGGACATACAACCGGTGCAACAGTGGGTTGAGGCAGGACAGAGACCACCCTGGGAGGAGGTGACTGGGAGCTCCACTGCAGTGAAAGGCATGTGGACTATGTTTGAGGCACTGAGAGTGAGGGATGGAGTGCTGCAGAGAGCCTGGAAGGAACCTGCTACGGGAGAAGAAAGGTGGCAGGTGATAGTCCCCAGTTCACTGAGAGACGCTGTGCTGAGAGCATCCCATGGGACCGCAGGAGCGGGGCACTTCGGTGTAGCAAAAACACTCCGCCGGCTTCGTCAGGGGTTTTACTGGGGGCGGGTCAGAAGGGACGTAGAGGACTTTTGCCACCGCTGCGACCTCTGCGCGGCCTACAAGGGCCCCCCAGATCAGTCCCGCGCACAACTACAACAACAGCTCCTACAACAGTTCCAACACATCAAAGCCCAGTTCCAGCTGAGAGGAATAACGCAGGACGTGACAAAGTATTTCCACGTGGAAGCAGCCTTAGATGCATCGATGACGGCCAGGTCTATGGCGTGGTTGGAGGCTTCTCCAGCTGTCGGCAAGTACGACGCACTCAAGACGCTCCTCGTGGACCTTTTTGAACTGTCGGAGCTGGAGAAGGCGGACTGCCTGCTTTCCCTGAACGGCCTGGGTGACAGCAAGCCGTCCAAGTTGATGGAATGATGCTGGCTGTGCTCGGCGGATCCCTCCTTCCTTTTCGCCCACATCTTCCTGCGGCAGCTTCCAGCACCCGTGCGCACCGCACTGGCCAGCTCCCCCTTCTTTGCCTCCAAAGACTACCAGACGTTGGCTGTGGAGGCCGACAGGATTTTCCTCGCCAACAGGCAGCAGTTTGTCCATGCACTGCTGCCCCCCCAGCACACGTCGGCCCCGCTTCCGCCCCCGGGGTACAACCCGGACACCGCAGCCGCTGTGACAGCGTAGCACCAGTCTACCCCCTGGCCTTTCCTTCTCCCCCTCCTGGTTAAGTGATAGACTGGGATGCCAAAAGTCCATATGACAACAGAGATTGTCATATGATTGTGTTAATTAAGTATATTTGTTAATAATTGATCCATTGACTGCTGTTGTGGTGTTTGGGGGATTCCTAGTAAGAGGTTTGCGCGACGAGTATTATACCGAGAGGCGTTTACAACAAAAAGTATATAACGGACTTACATCCACTGGAGAAAGTTCGATCGTAGCTGGCGGCTTCATTAAAAGCGCTAATCAATCTTGATCTGTGAAGTTGACAAATTGTCACTTTTAGGTTTTCTACCCAGTTGCCAAAAACATTTGGAGCATATGCGCTGTGGCACGCGGTTTGCATGTGTTACTTCGAAGGCAAACAAAATCTAAAAGACAAGAAAAACAGAAAAAAATATACATTCAACCAGTGGGGTACCCTCACATGGCCCCTGACTCTCTGAGGAGGTACCTCCAGGTACCCCCTCAATGCTAGGGAACCCTGAATTTATGTCTCCAGTGCTGCTGCTAAGCTTTTGGGTGCCCTTAGCTGGGCTGGTCAGGGTGCCCCCCCCAAACACACACAAAACTTTCAGAGTTTGAAATCAAACCGTTGCTATTTATTATAAGTTGACATTAAATATACTATGAACATGTATATAGTAAGTAATATTTAAAACAAAAACAAAACGGCGACAACAGGAGCACCATCAGTAATAAATATGTTATATATAAAACATTCTTAACAGCAGCATTACAATATAATAAAACAATTGCAGGCTCCAAAGATGATCGAAAAATAATTATGAACTCAAATAAGGTTTAATAGGAAATCAAAACAAAATATCAAAAAACAACTATTTTTCACACTATTTTTACAGACGAACAGCTATATTTTGACAAAACAGTAGCTACATTTGAACATAACCGAAGGAGTTATTTACTTCAGTACTGCATAGTCATAAACAGACCTTGTTTTAAGTTACGAAGAAGAGGGGTTCTCCAGTTTTCCAGGAGGAACCGGCCCCCATGGATGGAAACTATGCTAGGACTGTGAAACCTGAAGGAGGAGCAAAGAGTGCCAATGGGGGCTCGATCTCCGCAGTCACAGGATCTAAACCAGGGCTGCAACTAACGATTATTTTAATAATCGATTAATCGATTATTTTTTCGATTAATCGATGAATTGGATAAAAAAGAAACATTTGTAATTGCCGCATCTTTATTCAAAAACTGAACATTTGTAATGTGAGCGTTTAGCTGAACCCAAGTGCACAGACTGACGACGAGCGTGGAACGGTTTCAATCGTTTATTCGGGCTCAGGATCGGCAGGCAGAATAGTCAGACAGGCGGGGATCAGGAACCGGCAGAAGAGTCAGACAGGCGGGGGTCGGAGAGCAGGCAGGATAGTCAGACAGGCGGGGATCAGGAACCGGCAGGAGAGTCAGACAGGCGGGGGTCGGAGAGCAGGCAGGATAGTCAGACAGGCGGGGATCAGGAACCGGCAGGAGAGTCAGACAGGCGGGGGTCGGAGAGCAGGCAGGATAGTCAGACAAGCGGGGATCAGGAACCGGCAGGAGAGTCAGACAGGCGGGGGTCGGAGAGCAGGCAGGATAGTCAGACAAGCGGGGATCAGGAACCGGCAGGAGAGTCAGACAGGCAGGGATCAGAGAGCAGGCAGGATCGGTGGTAGGTCAGGATCTGAATCGCGGGAAAGCACTGTGAAACACAAGAGACAATCTGGCAGGGAATGTTTGGGAGGGAAGGACTGATATAGGGGAAACACAGGTGAAGGTGGTTGGGTTAATTGGGAGTGATCAGGGTGGCAGGCAGGTGAATGAGAAAACCAGGGGCGGATCATGACAACATTACTTTCTGAACAGAAAAAAACAGAACATAAATTCACAGTACAGACTGTAGTGAAAAGTGAAAAAATAACAGGTTATTGCTTCAACGTCCCTGAGCTATTAAGTCATATTAAATAATAAAAAAAATGGAACACAAAAAAAAATACAATGAATGATATACATTTTTACATGTTTATATATAAACACAAAAAATGAAAAAGCTCCTTTCTTTTATAAAGAGCACAAACTGAGGTTTCTGTTGGAACAAAAAATAAATGATAAAAAATAAAGAAAAATGCAAATGACCAATCTGTCAATTGACATTAACACAGTCTTGCTTGGTGCTCTAACACACAAACACAAACTCACTGTTCACTTAACCGTTTTAGGCATGAACTTTGCATTGCAATGCAAAAATGTAAGCATGTCTACATGCTCCTGGCTAAGGCTGGCTCTCTTCTTAGAAGCTATGTTGCCTGCGGCAGAGAACAGCCGCTCTGATGGCGTTGAGGTGCCAGGGATGCGTAGGTAGGACTTGGCTAGCCTGGCCATCATTTGATATTTGTCCTTGTTGTTCTTCCACCACTGCAATGGGTTTTCTTCATAATACATTTTGTCTTCCAAGAAGGTTGTTTCATATCTGGCTGTAGGTGAGTTTGGTTACTAAGATTCCTAGTGTTTAGAATTACAATTCTAACTTTCCATCTGTTACTGCAGTGTGATTTAGGCCTTTGCTGTTGTGATCAGTTAAGCAGTCGTTCTTGCTATTTTCTGCCACTTACGGTGGGAACAAAAGCCTTGATAGCTGGGTGGAGCTAAGTCTGCCTGAGCTACCTTGCCCACTTAGGGCTAGCTATTATTAGCGTCAGCTGTTGCATGGTTGAATCTGCCGTCGGTGTGTCAATGTGTTGCTTTGGATAAAAGAGCCTGCTAAAATGCCCTAAATGTAAATGTAAAAATACAAGCTACATAGAAAATCTCTCTGCAGACTTAAAGCAATAACTGCCACAGGGCTCTTAATCATGACCGTTGTTCCTGTGCAGCATAATGTGCATGGAAGAACACCCTTGTGTAACATTCCTCATGATCACATTCAAGATCCTTAACAGCACTTAAAGTTTGTGAACCATCTGTTAACTTCAACCATGTGCTATGTACACAGTCAAGTCCTTGCCCACAACAGTTAGACCAGCATCTTTCCACACACCAAAGAGGAATTCAGCCAGTGCCGCTTTTTTTGTTCCATCAGTTAGAAACTTTTTCCATTGGGTTAGTGTCTTTAGGGTCCATCCCATAAATGTGCACCTGTTGTGAGCCACCAGCAGCTCTAGGTGACCATTCTACATTTTTAATGCTCATTTCACGATACTGGTCTACTACAAAGTCTACCCTTTCACACTTGTACTGCAGAGCAAGACTGACTAAGTACTATAGTATGGTCTCAGCGAGCTGTCCAAAGGTGGATGTTTGGACTGAAGGGCTTGTATGACCGCCATGCCATCAAACAGAATAGCTCCATTTGCCGGGATTTTATCAACTAGGCAGTTCCCAGCTTTAGCCTCCAATAAATCCATGAGAGCTGATTTGTTTGTTTGGCAAGTGAACCATCCGAACTGGCTAGAGAATAGGAAATCGTTCCGAAGGAGTAGGACACAATTTCCCAATTTTTCTACTCCGGCCTATTGTAAGCAGTCTGGAGAACAGCATCTTGTCAGTCCGTAAAATCACATCCTAGCCCGCTGAAAATTTCTTCATCGTCTTTGCCTGGTCACTAAAAGTTTTTAGATTTAGTGCCTTGATGGCAGCGAATATGTCGACAGATCTTGACAAAAGTCGCTGGTCCATAAACTCTTTGACAGCTTT